>CAJQUW010007572.1:0-33753 GCA_907163375.1 Prostheceraeus crozeri | reverse complement strand
TCATATATTAAAATCACATGCATGAAATGTCAAAAATTTACATTGAAAGCTCAATAAGGCCACTGCATGTTACGAATTAAAGCTAGCACCATCCACCATCATGAGTCGCTCATCTGTTACATAGACACCTTCAACAATGCGATAACATAACACTAAATGCACGCAATATCAAAGTTGAGATCATTGGCCATGACAATGATAGTGCAAATCTCAGACTCCGTGAAGCTGTTTATATAGATAAGTTTAAACCTAAGTTAAACAGCCGGGCTGAGATGGAAGACTACAGAGATTTCTTATTTTGCTAAATGCAATCTGTAGGCCCTTCTCAATATCTTTTTGAAATTTGTACTAAGTTGAAACTATAGAACTATGAAGACATCATCCTTTTTATACTCCCTGATGATATTGACCGGTGGTCAATGAAATACGTATCGGAGTTTGTCATAATTTTTCTACTTCATACATTTTATATATTTTCTATCAATATAAACACTTGGCCTATTCCCAGATTTTCTAATTATTTTATAATGCACGGTCAATGGATTTTCTACATGATATAGAGAAAGTGATGATTCGAAGCACACGGACTATCAACGCAATACTGATGTGCAATTGGCATGCAAGTGAAATTTCGATGGGTATTCATTAAATGCTACTATTGACGTACTTTTTATGCTACTGTCATATCTCAAATTTACCCAGGAATGGCTGCAATTTAATTAGAGGGCTGAGTCGAAGTTGAGAGATGTGAACTAGGCCTGCTGGTGATTTCTGATATTGGATGAAATGGCTATTTAGGTCTGATCCCATTTTTCATCTGAGGATCCAACACAGTATTTAATCATTACATTTACTTTTCTTTTTCTATAAGTACATTGCAACATTTCGTTGATGCCTCTAATTCTGCAGATGCTGTCCATTTTCATGACGGCATTTCGTTCAAGTGCTGTTCTGCGTTAACACTGCTCACATACTGCTTACAATGCATGTAATTATGTCTACGTCTAGATCAAGAGATGACATCCTTCCAAGTCTTCTAAAAGGCAAAATCTTGTAGCGATGTAGTTGAGTATAAAATCTCCATTCAACGGTTTCGTTCACGTGACTTGCGCTTTCCAGCATAAGAGAAAAATGACATCGTGCGGTCAGTCTTTTAAGGCATTAGCAGGCTTCTGATTTTGCTGCATGTAGTTATTCACTTAATCGTAATTCTAAATTTTTTCAAGTGGAAATACAGATCTTTGACTCAATTTTCTCTGAGATAAATTCGTCGAATAGAAATGCTATTCATACCGGTCGACAACACGACTTAAATTAACAATCTGGATAAGTTTGAGACGTTGTTTGAGTCGCGCATGGTCAGAATGTTTGGCTGGAATTTACATTAAGCACAGTGGAAAACGCTTGTCTTCCTAACTGTGACCATCGATGCTTTAAAGTGTCATTTCCTGACCAAAAACAAAGACTGCGCATCATAATGCACGTACTTTTGATCAGTTACTTAAATGAAAATTGGGAATACAAACATAAAATACACTGTGCTCATGAAGCTTATATACCGGCAGCCAGAGCGAGTTTCTGCAGGGAACGAGGCCGAAAACGAGACTTTCACAGAATGATGTACATCTTCTGCCTACTACGAATTGGTGCGTCTGCCGAGTTCTATTGAGTTCCTCTTCTTGTCAGACAGGATCAAAGAAGAACACATGTAAATCTATTTGGACGCAGATTGCAGTTTTTGGCAATAAAATTTTCTATGTTTTCTCTGATTAAACGAAAAGTGCTAAGCCCAGAGTCACAATTTTTGGCATGGAATGTTTCAGGTCATTTCCTTTCATGTTCGTGTACCTCTGTCTATGAAGCTAAACACATTTAGATTTGGTGAGCCTTTTTATGTCGGCAAACACAAACATTTTGAGCAACTTTATCCACATTCAACCACATTCTCACACACATTGCCGATTAGATGCATGATAATAGCACATGCACATTATAGGAAATGACCTCAAGATATCCCATGTCAAAAATTATGAATCTAGACTTAATACTTTCCAGTTGATAAGCGAAAACATTGAAAATTTCATTTAGCCTAAAACTGCAATCGGCAATCGCGTCCCATTGGAGTTGGATGTGTTTTTCTTTGATCCTTTCTCTGACAAGAAGAGGAACTCACTAGAATTCGACAGACGCACCGATTCGGAGTAGGCAGAAGATGTACATCATTCTGTGAAAATCTCATTTTCGGCCTCGTTCCCTGCAGAAACTCGCTCTGGCTGCCGGACTATTATGAAAATTGTTGCATTTGAATTTATGATAGCCCCTATTCAATTTTGAGGGACGATCATACGTGAGCACGTGGTATCTATAAACAGCAAATCAAAACAATGAGAACAGGAAAGAAAGACGTTAATTAACGAAAATCGAATGACAACTGCGAATACAAAGCGATGCAATACAACCAAATGTGATGATCCATTTATGTGTTCAATTTCCTCCTACACCATGTAGCGTGGAAGATTCGAATGAGACAAAGTAGCTGCAGCATGACAAGCGATATCGAAAGACAGCTTAATGTAAGAAATATAACAATGAAAAAGAAGACATACAACAATAATAATAATAGTGTATATTGAAGTAAATGAAAATCATAGTGTACACATAGAAATAGGACAGTCATCGCAGCATGTAGACATGTGCATATACATTGATATGAATACAATTATCATTTGAAGTCATAAGTCAAGGTAGCTTTTTGAAAAATCACTGTTCAGCAATCTCGCAACATGCGGAAAGAAGGAGTATCTTCTCTTCTGGAAACGATATAGGACAGTAAGAAAATGTCCCGAGTACTTCATGCGTTTTGGTAGGTATTTGTATAGAAGGTGGGCCTTGTTTGTCAAAATCTTCTTGAACAGTTTTTTACTTATATCTATCCTTCTGCTTTCAATAGAAGGAATATGATAGGTCAAATCATTGTTCATTATCTTAATTGCGCGTCTCTGTATTCGCTCAAGCTTTGCTGACAAGGACCTAGGTAGTCCAAGAAATAATGGGCACGCGTATTCAATCAGAGACAAAATATACATATACAGAGACAAATTATACATTTGTTGTAGTTCACGATTTGAAACCAGCTTCTTCGACTTTCGTAAGATGTATAAACGTCGGTTGCATGTTTTCACGATATTATCAACGTGATCTGTCCATGTCAGCTGATTGTTGAATGTTACCAAGAATATTCATCTTGTCTGTTTTGGGAATATCAAACGTAAGATTTCGCAGATGTTTCATTCCCTTTAAGGAACACACCATTATACTCGACTTCTTCTTGTTTACATTCCAAGTCGTTATTTCTGCACCCAGCTTTCACCATGCATTTGATCTCGGTTATTTATTTCATACTGTACCTCCATTTCAGTCGATCTCTTCAAAAGTGGTATTACAAATGTGTATCATCTGCATACTGAATTTGTCATATTTGACAAACTTTTACTGATGTCATGTACAAAAACAATTGAAAATGATGAGAGCCCTAAAACTGATCCTTGGGGCACTTCCTCGTTTAATAGTTATTGGGCGTGAACATTGCCCATCAATCTTCACAACACATGTACGCTCATGTAAAGTAGCTGCTCAACCACAAAATGAAGGAATGGAGGGAAGCCAAGTCTGGTAAAATTTCTGCAAAATATGTTGGTGATCGATTGAATCGAATGCAGCTGACACATCAAAAGACATAATGGCTACTCAAAACAGAACTGTGATCATCGAAAAGTTCGGTCGTTTTTTAATACATTTCAATAAGAGCAGTGGAAGTAGAATGATTACTTCGGAACCCGTGTTGCGCAGACCCCGTAACGACATTCGAATGGCATCACGCATAGATCCCACCGATTATCCGCTCAAATAGCTTAGCTTGGGTTGATAGAACAGATATAGGACGAAACTGTTTGATGTTCGGAGGAATGGATTTTGGGATAGGCGATATAATTGCATGCTTCCATAAAGAAGGAAATTTCTTCTGAGTGATTGAGTTTGTGAACATGATCTTCAGAGGGGTCACTAAAACGTCCGCTAACTCAATGTAAATTTTAGTTGGTATCACATCAGAACCAGAAAACTTCTTCGGAGACAACCGTTTGAGAAGCTTAATGATAAGATCCTCAGAAATAGTAATATCCCAGTCAAAAGCCAGCAAATTCGGAGTCTCTGAATAGAAAGCAGATATTGATGATTCAGCGTTAGTACGATATACACTTGCCAGTTTATCGCAGAATATATTAGCTAAAGCTCCTGCATTGCCGAATGTTTGAATTTCGTTGTGCCATTTATGCATTGTTTTTTGACCCGTTACTTGCTTTAGAACTTCCTGTTATGATTGCATATGTCTATGAACATATGAATATTTATTTGTAAGATATCTTAAGGTGTTAGTCTTGAGATATCACTGGTACGATTGTGGATCGTTATGTTTAGATTTCTTTTGTATATGATAATTTGAATCCTTGAATTCTTAAATGGAATAAAGGTCATGACCATCGGCTGAAGTACGTGAGCTCTGATATTATGATAATCGAAACAACAATGGCGACGGGAAATTTACCAATAGAACCACTTACACGAGGGGAAGACCCTGAACGATGGCTTCAACGTTTTAAGGCAATAGCGGACTGGCAAGGATTAAAAGATGATAAACTAAAAAATGCTTTCTTAGTTTTAATTGGTCCCGAGGTGTTTGGATTGCTTGCGGACGCGCTACTTCCAAAAACACCAGCTTATTTCACGTTCGATAAATTATGTGAATAAGTTTAAATTCAGCTACAACCAAGAAAACTTGCGATAGCTGCAAGGTATGATTTTTGTCAGTTAAAGCAGGAGTAAAATGATACAGTAACAACTTACTTAAGACGTTTAAGAAGTTCTGCAGAAGCTTGCCAATTTGGATTTCAATTGGAGGAGCGAATCCGAGATCAATTTGTCTTTGGTATGAGAAGCCATGATGCACTCAGGAAGATGCTGACCGAGGAGCTATCCAGTTTAAATCTTAACAGAGCAGTGGAAATCGCCGTTGCGCATGAAACAGTTCAAACAAATGAAAAGAAATGGCAAGATCAATCAAAAACAGGTGACGTCTATAAACTTAAAATGGATCGAAAGAAACAATTTCGGCATACAAATACTTTTATACCACAAAAACAAACTTGTAAATGTTGTGGAAAAGTTAATCACGAAACAAAGAAGTGTAAGTACAGAAACGAATCATGTCACATTTGTAAAAAGATTGGCCATTTGAAATCAGTATGTTATTTCAAAGATAAACAACCTAGCAAATATAAGCAAGAAGCACAAGTCTCTACCATCACAAAGAATAGTGACGATTATATCTGCTTATCAATAGGTAAGACATATAAATATCAAAAATCTGTTAAGGTTAACGGAAAATTGATTAATATGGCATTTGATACGGCAGCAGATGTATCCTTAATAAACGAAAAATGTTTCATGGAAATCAAGGAGAATTCCATATTAGAACCAACGGCATGTAAAATAAGTGATTATAATGGAACCTTAATCAACATAATTGGTTATGCATTTGTAACTGTTGAAGTTAACGATATCAAACAAAGGGTTAAAGTGTACATAGTAAAAGGAGATCAGACGGCGTGCATTTATGGATGCGACTGGATTGAAATCTTTAAACCAAACTTTTGCGTCAATTTTATGACAAAGAAAATAGAGGCGCATTTATTACTTAAGGATGATGCCATACCAATATTTTGTAAACCTAGATCTCTTCCGTTTGGTATACGAGACTTAGTAAAAGAAGAACTGGAGAGATTGGTGGTTAAACAAATACTTATTCCAGTGGATCAAAGCGATTGGGCAACGCCGATTATACCGGTGAGAAAACCATCAGGGAAGATACGAATTTGTGGTGATTATAAAGTGACTCTAAATCCAAAACTTAGAGATATGATTTCAACTACTCCACAAACTGAGGACATCATAACGAATATGCATGGTTCTAAATGGTTTTCTGAGATCGATTTGATTAATGCATATCATCAAATTCCATTGGATCATCAATCATCAATGCTCACCACTATTTCGACACCCTTTGGTCTATACAGATACAAAACTATGCCATTCGGTATAAAACAATGTCCAGCAATTTTTCAAGCTACACTTGACCGTATTATGAATGGCTTAAATGGAGTTGAAGTACACCAAGATAATATATTTTTTTATGGATTAACAAAAGAAGAGCATGATTCTCGACTAGATAATGTTAAATCAATATTAAGAAAATACAACTTGAACATAAATTATGAGAAATGTAATATTGGAAAGAAAGAAATTAATGTTTTGGGTACTATTGTGTCTTACAATCAAAGTAAACCAGACCCTGAGAAAATTGAAATAATTAAAGGCTTCGAGACACCACAAAATCAATCCGATGTTAGATCATTTTTGGGATTGGTAGATTTTTATGGACGATACATTAATGGTCTTTCAACATTAAAAGAGCCTATGACAAGACTTTTACGAAAAGATTTTCCATTTATTTGGCGGGAGGAACAAGACCAACGTTTTCGAAAGATAAAACCGCTCTCGCCAATGAGGTTGTTTTAAAAATGTTTGATTCTACCAAGGAAGTAACTCTTATTTGTGACGCTAGTCCTGTTGGACTGGGAGCTGTTTTGCAACAAGAAGAAAAGACAGTTTTATTTGTATCGAAGGTACTAAGTCAAGCTGAAAGAGGATACGCTCAAATTGAGCGAGAAGGTCTAGCAATTGTTTGGTCCATCAAGCGTTTGCATAAATACTTGTTTGGAAGAAAATTTAATCTTGTCACTGATAACAAACCTTTATTTCATATTTTTAATCCAGGTAAAGCAACACCAGTGATGACAGCTGCTCGTTTACAGAGATGGTCACTTTTCTTAATGGCATATGACTATAAAATTATTCATTGTAATGGGAAAGACAAGCAGCTGATACTCTGTCAAGATACAAGTCAACAAATTCTGAAGTTGGAACATTCGATATATACAACATTCGGGAAACGTCAACAAAGATTCCAATTAACAAGAAACGAATATTGACAATTGCAAAACGTGATCATGTTATGCGTGCTTTATTCCATTCGACAAAATTTGGTTGGTCTGAAAAGAATGATGTTCACTCACAGTTTTATAGATTGAGAAATGAGTTTACTATTGATGACTCTCTTGTATACCGAGGAATACGATTAGTTATTCCAGCTTCACTAAGGACTGAAGTATTACAAAAGTTACATGATGGACACATAGGAGAGGCAGCTATGAATAGTATAGCCAGACAAAGTGTAGGGTGGCCTTACATAGATAAAGATATAGAATTTATGGCTAAACGTTGTGTAGATTGCTGTCAATCTAAGAGCCATTCTAAGAGTTTGTGTGGATCTTGGCCAAATGAAATAGACTTGGAGTCGCATACATATTGATTTGGCCGGACCTTTCCACGGTGGAATTATGGCATTAGTAATGATAGACGCATATTCAAAGTGTCCAGAAGTACACTTAATGACCTCTACTACAACTTCGGAAGTGATAAAAGACTACGAAGAACTTTTTCACAAGAAGGTGTACCAAAACATTGGTGAGTGATAACGGACCTCAATTTGTGTCGGAGGAAATGAAGGAATGGCTGCATAATATTGGCTGTAAACATATTCGTACACCGCCATGGCATCCACGATCCAACGGCTTAGCTGAACGTTTTGTGAGAACTTTGAAGGATCATCTGAGATGTGTCAAACAAAATCACAGAGATTTACAAACATCAGTAGACAGAACCGATTCCCTATTACAATATCGTAATTTAAAGCACACTACAACTGGTAAAGCACCATCTATAATTATGAGAGGAAAACTGTTAAGATCAACGATAACTTCATTAAGTTCCATTGGTGATAAGTTGTGGGTTAAAGAAACACAAAACAAGGAGAGATTATGGAAGCCCGCGGAGGTCGTTGGATTGGAAGGCCGCAGAATGGTTGGTGTTGTAGATGACAAAGGTATTTCTCAACGTTATCACATAGAACATACAAAACCTAGAATAAGCGATGATGAAGAAGTTCAATCGCAAATATCAACGGGAAAGGAAGACACTGATGAGGCCGTTGAGAATTCCAAGTCAATGGAAACTTCGAGCGACGGAAGTAGTAGAATGAATGATACCTCCCAAAAAGAACGGTATTCAAAGAGGAATGGGAAGAAACCAGAAAGACTCGGAATTGACTGATGACGTTCGAGTTTCTTGATGAAACTTCTATCGGTTTATAGTGCGGGAGAGTGTTATGATTGCATATGTCTATGAACATAATGAATATTTATTTGTAAGATATCTTAAGGTGTTAGTCTTGAGATATCACTGTACGATTGTGGATCGTTATGTTTAGATTTCTTTTGTATATGATAATTTGAATCCTTGAATTCTTAAATGGAATAAAGGTCATGACCATCGGCTGAAGTACGTGAGCTCTGATATTATAATAATCGAAACAACACTTCCCACACGCGTTGTTTTCTTAATTTTTCCAATAAATAGTTGCTTAGACTTTTGTATTTCTGATTTAACTTTGACTTTCAGTTGGTTATATTTGTCCCATTCTCTATTACGATACGCTTCCCACCTTTGATCGATGAGACTCTTAGTAAGAGGAGTAAGCCACTCCTTGTCTTTATTTGACATTTGAACTTCACGTTTAGGAATGCAGTCATTTATCATAGTCAACATTAAATGTTGTAGGCAAGACACTGTGTGTCCAACATCTTCTATCGAGCTGAAGAAAAGAGCTTCCCAACAATCGAGCAAAGGATTTCACCGAAGAACTGAAGATTTGATTTTCGATAATCATATTTCTTAACGTTAAGAGACTGTAAATCAATGTCAGGGTGCAATTAGATGGGACCAGCAGTATTAGTGACATGGTCAGAGTTGCCAATGGGGAGCATAAAAAGTAACATCTCTCTCGTAAATTCCAAAAATAGGCTCAGAGACAAGGATATGATCTTAAACATTTCCACCTCGAGTAGGCTGTGTTTACAATGTCACATAACACTAAATCCATACATATATCTTCACACTTGAATCGATTAAGATCGCCCATAATTACGATGTTATAATTGGGATTGTCAATTAAGAATGCATCCACAGTAGCACAAAGAGTCTCCCTTATTGACTTTAACAATGTCTGTAGGATATTTGGAGGTATATAGAGGTCCAATCAAAAGTATCGGAAGAATTCCGGAAGTTGCAACGCAATAACTTCAATTTCATCCGGGAACAGCTCAGAAATCTCCAGTCTTTCAAACGCAAGGCTTTGTCGAACATACAACATGACTCCGCCTCCTTTACGGTATAGCCGATCTTGTCGTAAGAGGGTATAATCTGCAATGCCGATGGAGTTATTGTCAATAGAATCATCTAACCAAGTTTCAGTTATACAGGCAACATCGGGTCTCATCGACATAACAGTAGTCTTAAGCTCATCAAACTTTCCAATCAGCGATCTAATGTTTGTCAAAAATAACATGGGAAATGCCACATTATTGGATAATAATAATATTCTTAATATTCCTCAATGGAAATTATCATTATGCAATATTTTTTATTGCTCGATCGATAAATGACCCTTGTCGTGCAATAAATTTTATCAAAGAATTTATCGCTACATTGCTGTCATAGAAATTGACAACAATAAAACCTCTAGAATGGAAATTAGGCTTCATGCAATACACAATAACGGCACATAAATCGCACGCATTTTCACTTCGATGCACCTGCCAACGTCTGTATCATTGGGTTAGAATCAGTCACATGAGTAAATCGAAGCTTTTAATTGGCTCTTCATGCCCCAACTTAGTTCCCCCGGATGTGCCGCGACCTTGAGTCAATTTCCATTCTAGCGAACTTCAGATAAACAGTTTATTTCTATGATTGCTGTTGAAATCTCTTTCGCACTGTGGCTGTATGCCATGTATTCATTCTATGCAAACGTTTATTTCAGGACATAGAAGTAGAACAAAGATAGAACAGCGATAAGATAGTTTCTGAGATTTCAGCACCTTGTTCTCTTACGTCATAGAAGTCGAATTATTATCAATGGTATTTGCCTGCCGTTATTGTCCAAAACATTTTTACTGCAAAGCTCACTCTGATTTGCGTAGCGTCATTTCATGAAAGAATGCGATAACTTAGTGCTCTGTCAGCGCCCCTGATGTGTGACAACGTACTGAAACCGCACAATTCGTCTCCGCCACGCTGTCAAGCAATAAGGTAGTTATCGCACTCTGGGCTCAGTCTCGACCTTCGGTCTCGACAAATCATAGAGTGCAATAACTATCACTTGCACCATTACAACAACTTTTGAAACAGGCAACATTGATCTTTGTACAGCGATCATGTGGTTTCACTTTCATATCACTTCTGACAAGAGAAGCTGGGATAGATACTTCTGTAATGCATGAAGTCAACTATTAATAGCAAATTGGAGGGAAATGTGTCGTCTTTAAAGTGCTTACCGGTATTTCCTTAATTCATTTTCCTGGTGGCGCATCAATATTCAGCTTGCAAAAAGCGATTAATTACTTGTTTGGAAAGTATATTCCGGTAACAAAGGTTCTTGTTGGTGCTCATAGCTTACTCTATACAATGTACCTTCCGCAGTTTTCGGATATAGCGCATCAGGACTAATTTGGTTGGTGAACGGCTCGTCTCAAGTAGATTTGTCTTGTTATCGCAGAAAATGTACTTTCTTATGTCTTTTTACGGCTTGCTAAGCTTCATACGATGTCAAGTGAAGGACTTTCCTGTTCTCTATAAATTTAACAGACGGAAAATAGCTGCGCGTCTTGGTGGATTTGAACCACCGACCTCTGGCATTCTAGGCCAACGCTCTACCAACTGAGCTATCGACGAGCGACAGAACGACATAAGTCCTCAATTGAAGAACCCGCGTAAGAGAATCCGATAGCTTCATCCTCCAAGACAACATAGCATTAACCGTCAAGCCAAACTACTGAAGCAAGTTATCAGTTCAACAGGCAAAAGACAGTCTACAATTATTTCTTTATCCTTTAACTTGCTTGATGTTGATTTGCATGGTCATTTATCCTACATTCACGCGCATCCAAACAATTTTCAACATCAATTGTCAATCCGTGACATTTCTGAGAAGAGTCCGTTGAAATTGTTACAATATCGTGAAAATGAAGTTCATTTACTCGGATGCATTGATTTGTTTATTATTGTATTCTTGGTCAGACCGCTGAGTAGACAATCCTCATGAATGGGGCATATTCAATATGAGGATATGAGAAACCTGAAGTCCGAAACACTACATCAATGGACGGGGCAACGCAAAACGACTACTGTTGCAAATACGTTGTATAAGAAACGTTTGTGACAATAGAAAAATAAATTAAGGGTTGTTCGGAGGGATCTCGCTGACAAATAAAGCTAGATCCGACTATAAAATAACTACTTTTTTTAAAAAATATTTTGAGACTTATGAACTGTTTTATCAGGGAATTTGATTAAAGAAATGTCATATTAAATTTGCTTTACGCTTTCCGCTGAAATGATGTTTCTCCTTCAGTAATGGATCAATCTAATGTAGACAGTTTGATGATTAGTTCAATGAAAACTCTCTTGGTTTTTGGAATTTCTTTGTACGTTTAATATATCTATCACAAAGATAAAGATAAACATTTAATCTTGAGATGTAAGGACTCCTAAGTACTATTTTTCATCAAGATACATCATGACAAACTGCGTATCATTCCAAAAACTAAGAAATCTTTGTGAGGAATAGGGAAGATGATACGCTCAGAGTCTCAAACAGTTATACCAAAAGCACACTTGTATAATTACAAAAGTTACTTGAACTTGTGTTTTAATTCGAAGGAATCGCTTAACATTCTATGAAGAATGTATTTAATAGACGGAAAATAACTGCTGGTCATAGCGAGTTTGAACCATCGACCTTTGACAATCAAACCCATCGCTCTACCAGCTGAGCTATCAACGCGATAGGGAAGCAGTCGCTCACTGCCAGTAACTCAATAACTTTTCATAGTGCGTGTAAAGTGACTATAGACATGCACCGTTGCAATGTTACTTTCTCTTTTCAAACTAGATAATTCATCTTCGGTTATTTTATCTATGAAGATAAATTAACAACTTCTGCAAATTCATATGTAGAAAACGGTCAAGCGAACTTTATCATGCGATCTTCATTTTCACGCAAGGCATCTTTTCACAATGAAAGGACAACTCCCATGACAATGCAAATCGCATCTGATGAAGCTCGCTATGTTATTCATTTATAAATTCAGATGGAATGTCTTGCACTAATATTAGTGTTCTGTTTCAGTTAAAATGTCTTCCTGTTTGAATGAAGTATGAAGCTGGCGACATAACTGATGATTTAGAACTTGATGAAAAAAACCTGTATCAATACCGCAAGAATTCATGAATTTCATTTTAATGCAGCAGCATCAGCTGAAACTGTCTTATGCTTCCCAAATAATACAAGGCAATCTTATGAAAAATTTTGGCGGACAAGAACAGATCCTTTGATGAAGAAAAATGATTTTTTCCTCATGTTTTCCATGTTCTGATCACTTGATAGAGGTCCTTGCAACTGATGGTTCTAGGAAAGCTATGTTTTCTATTTCAGACAAGATGCATCATTTCTCGATGTATTCGATGATGATAGACAGCAGCAGGAAGAAGCGTCTGCTCCGCCCCCTGCCCCTGTATCCTTGCTCCAAGACTCTGACTGGCCAACAGTAGATAAATTCGCCTCCAGTTGTCTCCGCTCAGTAGCTGACTTCCTGGATGATGTTTGCGTCGCTGACGTTCTCAATCCACGAGAAAGGCTTCAGCTCGTCGACACGTGCGAAGACAGTATTCGGGATGATGAAGAAACATCGTCTCTTGGTGTGTCGGAGTTGATTGAGGACACAAGTCATCGGATAGCGTTGTCCAAGCTTGACGATGTACGAAATGAATTGAAGCAGAATGAGGAGCTTCTCAAAAGATTGCCTGAACCTCCCACTGATACACAGGAAAAGTGAGTACATTTGTCGCCTAGTTTGAGATAATTGACAAAAATGAATAGTTCCATTTATCGAGATAATATGTTCTAATGTGAATCGTTGAGACAACAAATTAGTCAAAAAAGCCAGCTAAGTCCTTAGGATTTGTTGCACGAGGTTTTTCTTCCCTCGTAGCATTTCCTCTACTTATGGCAAAAATATTTGATTAATTCTTAGTCCTAATGTTTTATACCTACCTTCAGTAATGCGGCTTTCAATAGGTTGACGGATGCCCGCCACTAAGCGATTGAAGCGATAAATATTTAAGATCCACTTCACATTTGTACTTCCGTCACTTCTGATTATACAGGCACTGGGGCTGTGACAGAGTCACGAAACATCTGCCTTTGTAAATAGTTTTACCTTCTACTTTTATTTTGAATTACAAGTGGATAAAAACAGTGGGAGAGACTTTTCAATACAAACTGTTATTATATCCAGTAATTGAGTTTTGTAATTAAAAGGATTTTAGCTCCAAAGGATTATGATGCAAAAAATTTACTTCCGTGGTGGATTTCTTCTTTTCATCTCTCTTCTTATTATGAGCACTATGGTGTTCAGTGCATATTTGATTGTAATTGAATAGGTAAAGATAAGTAAGCGCTGCAGCATGTAGGCATACAAATTTGATCTCAATACTTCGTTCTTATGAACACATCATCAGGAATATAAAATAAATGAATGCGAAGATTAGTAAATTAGATGGCAATCGTTACGTTCGTCAAGTTGTTGGAAGGATGTAAAATGTCAATGTTGCATTTTGCGATTGCAGACATCTACATGCAATAGTTTCATATAATTTTTAACCATAGGTTACTGTGAGACACCTCCAGAAATATAAGGCACGAAAGTGGCGAATAATACAATTTATTTAGTACGGGAGTTTCGGGCTGCGTCCTTTGTCAAGTCGAAAATGTAGGCAAAAGACGAAATTCGAAACACGGGCACTAAATAAATTATATTATTCGCCACTTTCGTGACTTATATTTTTGAAGACATCTCACAGTAAACTTATATGATTAAAATTATGAATCCCATCCACCTCCTGCTGATGGCATTGCTATTTATCTAATAGTTTCTCATGACATTCGATTTTTTCATCTTCCTCTTATTTAACAATTTTTATGTTCTGACCTTTGCATTCAACCATTTTGTATTTCTGATGATGTTGTCATAACCACGAAATATTGAAGCTGAACTTACATGTTATTTAGCTATCTTCATTCCTTACCCGACCTAGGATTATTAGGTTTTTTGTGTCATGTACCACGTGCTTACTACAGAATTTGGCAGCAATGCGTTTAGTTTTATATCTTCTATTAGAGGTGTACTTGGGTCAATTTTAAAAACAATTTAATCTATGAAAATCAAAGTATTCGACCTCGTCGACGATTTCCTTTCACTTTCCCACTAATCTGTTCGTTGAATTGCCTTCAAATTTATGTCAAATATTCATGATGACATCACAGCTGCTAATTCTCATACGATGATGAAAGTCATCCCAGTAGCCATTTATAATAGAATATAATGCTTACTAATTTAAATTATTAGTTAAAGTAGTCCTAAGGAGGACTGATGGCGTTCTCCAATCCGCAAGTGTACAAAGGCAATGCTACTGTAACCATTGGATTAATCAGTTCTTAAAAGAACTCAATGTAGCTTTCTCGTGGCAACGAATTAAAATTGATCAGCTTTGGCCCAATATCTGGTAAAAATGGAAATCTTAAGACTTGTAATACTACTCATTCTTGCTGTTAATATACTAATACCATAGATTCCAAACACTGCCGTATACACGTTCAAAACAGACTTCTAATATACTGTACCGACGACAGATGCTGATAGTGGAAATAGAATAAGACAATGGTCACCATAGGTTAAGGAAATTAAAAATGGATATTATAAAAACAACAAGAAACCGATGAATAAAAATTGGAAAGTGGAGGTAAAATATGGAAATACAACTATGCTATACACTGATTACAAGTGAACTATATCTGACACTACACTAAGTGGATAAGTGGAAAGTGGATAATGGAGGTAAACAATAGAACTACAATGACACTCTACTACACCGAAAGCAATGAAACTATACACACTATACCTAAGACTATAGTACTTCATGTAATTCCACATTTCTTCATTTGAATTACAATACATCGACCACTACTTCAGCTACCGATTAAGGGATATAAAACATAATACTGCAGTCCGTCAGTCATCAGCAGGTACTCGTCTAGTTGTGTTTCGACCCCTAACCTGAACACTCAAACCCAGACGAGCGGGGTCCCACACATAGTGGCTGACAAAATACTGAATAGGTAATGATATGTCTTGAAAGATATGTGACAAAGATAAATCAGACATCATTCAATTGTTGCGTTTCCCACATGTAAACAGATCCTGTCATTAAATTCATCCCATCAATAAATACAGTATGCTTTTTGCGATCCTCACATGTAAACAAATCCTGTACATCAATCTTTGCCTTTTCGATTCCCACAAGTAAACAGATCCTGTTCATCCTCGAATCTCATAAAGATGTAATCGCTGTGTGATAAATATGTAATCCGCCTTTACACAAACTTCGCCTCATACATCAAGACTTAAGAATGGGAGCTCTCTCATCTCCCGTAAGCCACGCTAAGCGCTCTGTATTCACTCTTCACCGCCCACCCCCATATGATGGCTACAAGTCATTGTTAGTCGTTTATTCACCTATGCAGCAAGGCATTAAGGAAAATGTGAGTCGTTTGTTGGTCGCGTGCCTCATTGAAATTCACAGAGTGAAGTGAATTGTCGAGCCGAGAAAAGACCATATTTGTGAAGCGATTCATTATGCCTTGTGAGAGCCTTTTCTGTGTAACTCATCAAGTCATGCTGAGAATAACCTCTAGATTTCATGATATTTAGTGTCTTGTTAGTTTTGTGTACAGCATCTTGTAACTTCGAGCATATTCTACAATATCTGACTACCTGCGACGCGAATACATGAAGGGCCATCTGTAATGGGATCATGCTCTCTGGAAAAGTCAGTTGCACCACAGAGAAAGAGAAGTCATCTACCTTGTGATATACTGAAGTTCTCAAGCTGTTCTGTGAGATTTGTATTTTCACATCAAGGTAAACTACCTCTTTATTGTTATCACCATTTCTCTCCGCCAACAAGTCAGGTGGATAAATTCTTTGAATCAACGAATTAAAGTGTTTATAATTGACAACACATATATCGTCTATGTATCTTGATGTAGGTGATAACAAGCGTGCTAAATGATATTTCTTAGTCTTTATCAAATTTTGCATAAAAATATATTCGCAGTGTAAGAGGAATAGGTCAGCTAGGAGTGGACTAGAATTTCCTCCCATTGGAATGCCTTTAATCTGCCTGAAAACTAAATTACCGAATGTGACGTAGGTCTGTGATAATAGGAAATGTATGGCTTCTTTTAACTTCTGTTTATCAAAACAGTGATAACCACTATATTTTTTCATTGAGCAAAAGGACTTATCATATCCAATGCAAATAAATTTTCTATTTGAGGAATTAAACACCAAATCCATAATAGCGAATATGTGATCTTCAATCAATTTTTGATCAAGATTCGTATATAAGGTTGAAAAATCGAAAACTTGCAATGAATGAACTTGTGTCGAATTTAATCTGTGTAGAAATTCTTGTGTGGACTTTATACTCCAGAAGCAATCGAAACCGCTGTTTCTCTTAATTGCCATACAATATCTCTGAAAATTGTCACGCAAAATACTTAAGGCTGAATTTACTTTGATGGAAAGCTTTTTCGATGTGCATTGTCGTGCTCCTGCTATGAATCTAAATTTGCATGGAGTTTTGTGAAATTTTGGAATCCAATATAATTTTGGTAATTTTCTGTCTTTTTCACAGACAGATAGTTTAAACTCGCTTTTCATAATTGTTGTGTGTTGCTCAATTACATTCTGCGCTAAAATTTGCTCTGGACCATAGGTATCATTACCCGATATGTTCGACGTGGAAATATCAATTCCCAACTCGGCTAAGAGAATTTGGAGATAAAACTTTTTGCAAATAAAGGCATAATTATTAGATGCTTTATCAACTGGCGTAATTATGACGTCATTCTGCAATTCTTTCAGATTTTTACCCATTTTGGCATTAATCTTGTGTCGATTACTGTGTGCGCGAAATCTATTCGAGGATTTCTTGGCAAGATATATTCGATCTTTAATCAGTGCCATGATTCTTGATTTCCACGCTGAGAATAAAGTAGCCTCAAGCCTCTCTTTCTTACTTATTTTTGTAATATGCTCATCTAATGAATTACTAATTTGAGTTGTTATGGCACTCCAACTAAGGCTTTTGGGGATTCTGTGTTTGGTACCAAAACTGAAGAGTTGACGTAAGTCTTCATCATCCACAATATCCAGATCACCCGTTATTACGTGACCATATTGTGGGTAAACAAAAGATTGCCTCTTGCTACATGAGCATGGATTGTTCATGATGTGCATCACATCCTGAAACTTTAGGTTATTCAAAAAACGCCCATAATTGCAAAACTTCAATGCAGTGGGTTTATCTAATTTATAGAATATTTTCGGTGGATAACGTTCTTGAATTGTGCTTGGAATTAGCTTGCACACACTGTGATCGCAGAATATAGACATGAGATTGAGTGAGTCTATTGTCTGAGATTCGAACGGGATAATTATGGTTGCTCGTTCTTTTACATTTTTGTTCTCCGAGTCTAGGTTAAGTTTATTTTGAATGTATGCTGTTAGTACAAATGTCATCATGTTTGCCTCATCCCTTGTCTTGCCTAGAATGGCTCTTAGCATAGTTTTAGGGAGAGATTTTAGATGATGATAAAACCTTGACATCCTACGCGTCTCAAAAGAATCTTGTAATTCTTGATAGGTATTGTCAAGTTCCATAATACCTGAGCTTTTTCTACCCGATTTTCTTATTCCGTGACTCCTTTTTCGTCTGCTAATCGGATAACTAAAAAATTGATCATTGGATATGGACTGCTGAGATACACATCCACCTCCCAAAACTCTATCATTCAAACCCAAGGGGTATAAGGTATTGAGCATCTTGATATGCATGTCTTCCTTGCGGTTGAGCTCTCTGTTTATCTCTTCCGGTGATATGTATATATTGTCATCAACATGATCAATAATTTGCAATTCAACATCAGTCCAAGAATGATGATCTTGCTTAAAGTGATTGCTAAGATATGTGTTTAAGTGACCTTTTAATACTGAATGACGATGACCATTTAATCTACAATGTAACGGTTGCTTTGTCTGTCCTACATATTGCATTCCACATCTGCTACATGATATAAGATAAATAACATTTCTACTTTTACAAGTAAAAACACCTGGCTGATCAAAGATAAACCGGTTGCCTGTACTGAAACTTTCGTAGCAATTTTCGGTATTCAAAGATTTACAGCAAAGACATCTATTGCTACCACAAGATCTAATGTTCTTCAAAGTAGAGGGCGCTATCCACTCCTTCGCATTAACGCTGAACACTTTTCGTACCATATAAACCATGAGAAAATTTGCCAGAGCCTCGAAAAGAGCGAGGAATTTGCCGAGGTTGGACTTTCAAATTCCTGCTATCTATTGGCATTTGCGCCTAAGTGACTATGTATGATAATTATTAAGATGTGGGACAAATTAGGCATTTCGCCAGCTAGCAGAGGTCCAGTAGCGGGGTCGTGAAACCACCTGCATCTGAAGACATACTATCCAAGTAATTCTCATACGATGATGAAAGTCATCCCAGTAGCCATTTATAATAGAATATAATGCTTACTAATTTAAATTATTAGTTAAAGTAGTCCTAAGGAGGACTGATGGCGTTCTCCAATCCGCAAGTGTACAAAGGCAATGCTACTGTAACCATCGGATTAATCAGTTCTTAAAAGAACTCAATGTAGCTTTCTCGTGGCAACGAATTAAAATTGATCAGCTTTGGCCCAATATCTGGTAAAAATGGAAATCTTAAGACTTGTAATACTACTCATTCTTGCTGTTAATATACTAATACCATAGATTCCAAACACTGCCGTATACACGTTCAAAACAGACTTCTAATATACTGTACCGACGACAGATGCTGATAGTGGAAATAGAATAAGACAATGGTCACCATAGGTTAAGGAAATTAAAAATGGATATTATAAAACAACAAGAAACCGATGAATAAAAATTGGAAAAGTGGAGGTAAAATATGGAAATACAACTATGCTACTACACTGATTACAAGTGAACTATATCTGACACTACACTAAGTGGATAAGTGGAAAGTGGATAATGGAGGTAAACAATAGAACTACAATGACACTCTACTACACCGAAAGCAATGAAACTATACACACTATACCTAAGACTATAGTACTTCATGTAATTCCACATTTCTTCATTTGAATTACAATACATCGACCACTACTTCAGCTACCGATTAAGGGATATAAAACATAATACTGCAGTCCGTCAGTCATCACAGGTACTCGTCTAGTTGTGTTTCGACCCCTAACCTGAACACTCAAACCCAGACGAGCGGGGTCCCACACATAGTGGCTGACAAAATACTGAATAGGTAATGATATGTCTTGAAAGATATGTGACAAAGATAAATCAGACATCATTCAATTGTTGCGTTTCCCACATGTAAACAGATCCTGTCATTAAATTCATCCCATCAATAAATACAGTATGCTTTTTGCGATCCTCACATGTAAACAAATCCTGTACATCAATCTTTGCCTTTTCGATTCCCACAAGTAAACAGATCCTGTTCATCCTCGAATCTCATAAAGATGTAATCGCTGTGTGATAAATATGTAATCCGCCTTTACACAAACTTCGCCTCATACATCAAGACTTAAGAATGGGAGCTCTCTCATCTCCCGTAAGCCACGCTAAGCGCTCTGTATTCACTCTTCACCGCCCACCCCCATATGATGGCTACAAGTCATTGTTAGTCGTTTATTCACCTATGCAGCAAGGCATTAAGGAAAATGTGAGTCGTTTGTTGGTCGCGTGCCTCATTGAAATTCACAGAGTGAAGTGAATTGTCGAGCCGAGAAAAGACCATATTTGTGAAGCGATTCATTATGCCTTGTGAGAGCCTTTTCTGTGTAACTCATCAAGTCATGCTGAGAATAACCTCTAATTTCATGATATTTAGTGTCTTGTTAGTTTTGTGTACAGCATCTTGTAACTTCGAGCATATTCTACAATATCTGACTACCTGCGACGCGAATACATGAAGGGCCATCTGTAATGGGATCATGCTCTCTGGAAAAGTCAGTTGCACCACAGAGAAAGAGAAGTCATCTACCTTGTGATATACTGAAGTTCTCAAGCTGTTCTGTGAGATTTGTATTTTCACATCAAGGTAAACTACCTCTTTATTGTTATCACCATTTCTCTCCGCCAACAAGTCAGGTGGATAAATTCTTTGAATCAACGAATTAAAGTGTTTATAATTGACAACACATATATCGTCTATGTATCTTGATGTAGGTGATAACAAGCGTGCTAAATGATATTTCTTAGTCTTTATCAAATTTTGCATAAAAATATATTCGCAGTGTAAGAGGAATAGGTCAGCTAGGAGTGGACTAGAATTTCCTCCCATTGGAATGCCTTTAATCTGCCTGAAAAACTAAATTACCGAATGTGACGTAGGTCTGTGATAATAGGAAATGTATGGCTTCTTTTAACTTCTGTTTATCAAAACAGTGATAACCACTATATTTTTTCATTGAGCAAAAGGACTTATCATATCCAATGCAAATAAATTTTTCTATTTGAGGAATTAAACACCAAATCCATAATAGCGAATATGTGATCTTCAATCAATTTTTGATCAAGATTCGTATATAAGGTTGAAAAATCGAAAACTTGCAATGAATGAACTTGTGTCGAATTTAATCTGTGTAGAAATTCTTGTGTGGACTTTATACTCCAGAAGCAATCGAAACCGCTGTTTCTCTTAATTGCCATACAATATCTCTGAAAATTGTCACGCAAAATACTTAAGGCTGAATTTACTTTGATGGAAAGCTTTTTCGATGTGCATTGTCGTGCTCCTGCTATGAATCTAAATTTGCATGGAGTTTTGTGAAATTTTGGAATCCAATATAATTTTGGTAATTTTCTGTCTTTTTCACAGACAGATAGTTTAAACTCGCTTTTCATAATTGTTGTGTGTTGCTCAATTACATTCTGCGCTAAATTTGCTCTGGACCATAGGTATCATTACCCGATATGTTCGACGTGGAAATATCAATTCCCAACTCGGCTAAGAGAATTTGGAGATAAAACTTTTTGCAAATAAAGGCATAATTATTAGATGCTTTATCAACTGGCGTAATTATGACGTCATTCTGCAATTCTTTCAGATTTTTACCCATTTTGGCATTAATCTTGTGTCGATTACTGTGTGCGCGAAATCTATTCGAGGATTTCTTGGCAAGATATATTCGATCTTTAATCAGTGCCATGATTCTTGATTTCCACGCTGAGAATAAAGTAGCCTCAAGCCTCTCTTTCTTACTTATTTTTGTAATATGCTCATCTAATGAATTACTAATTTGAGTTGTTATGGCACTCCAACTAAGGCTTTTGGGGATTCTGTGTTTGGTACCAAAACTGAAGAGTTGACGTAAGTCTTCATCATCCACAATATCCAGATCACCCGTTATTACGTGACCATAATGTGGGTAAACAAAAGATTGCCTCTTGCTACATGAGCATGGATTGTTCATGATGTGCATCACATCCTGAAACTTTAGGTTATTCAAAAAACGCCCATAATTGCAAAACTTCAATGCAGTGGGTTTATCTAATTTATAGAATATTTTCGGTGGATAACGTTCTTGAATTGTGCTTGGAATTAGCTTGCACACACTGTGATCGCAGAATATAGACATGAGATTGAGTGAGTCTATTGTCTGAGATTCGAACGGGATAATTATGGTTGCTCGTTCTTTTACATTTTTGTTCTCCGAGTCTAGGTTAAGTTTATTTTGAATGTATGCTGTTAGTACAAATGTCATCATGTTTGCCTCATCCCTTGTCTTGCCTAGAATGGCTCTTAGCATAGTTTTAGGGAGAGATTTTAGATGATGATAAAACCTTGACATCCTACGCGTCTCAAAAGAATCTTGTAATTCTTGATAGGTATTGTCAAGTTCCATAATACCTGAGCTTTTTTCTACCCGATTTTCTTATTCCGTGACTCCTTTTTCGTCTGCTAATCGGATAACTAAAAAATTGATCATTGGATATGGACTGCTGAGATACACATCCACCTCCAAAACTCTATCATTCAAACCCAAGGGGTATAAGGTATTGAGCATCTTGATATGCATGTCTTCCTTGCGGTTGAGCTCTCTGTTTATCTCTTCCGGTGATATGTATATATTGTCATCAACATGATCAATAATTTGCAATTCAACATCAGTCCAAGAATGATGATCTTGCTTAAAGTGATTGCTAAGATATGTGTTTAAGTGACCTTTTAATACTGAATGACGATGACCATTTAATCTACAATGTAACGGTTGCTTTGTCTGTCCTACATATTGCATTCCACATCTGCTACATGATATAAGATAAATAACATTTCTACTTTTACAAGTAAAAACACCTGGCTGATCAAAGATAAACCGGTTGCCTGTACTGAAACTTTCGTAGCAATTTTCGGTATTCAAAGATTTACAGCAAAGACATCTATTGCTACCACAAGATCTAATGTTCTTCAAAGTAGAGGGCGCTATCCACTCCTTCGCATTAACGCTGAACACTTTTCGTACCATATAAACCATGAGAAAATTTGCCAGAGCCTCGAAAAGAGCGAGGAATTTGCCGAGGTTGGACTTTCAAATTCCTGCTATCTATTGGCATTTGCGCCTAAGTGACTATGTATGATAATTATTAAGATGTGGGACAAATTAGCATTTCGCCAGCTAGCAGAGGTCCAGTAGCGGGGTCGTGAAACCACCTGCATCTGAAGACATACTATCCAAGTAATTCTCATACGATGATGAAAGTCATCCCAGTAGCCATTTATAATAGAATATAATGCTTACTAATTTAAATTATTAGTTAAAGTAGTCCTAAGGAGGACTGATGGCGTTCTCCAATCCGCAAGTGTACAAAGGCAATGCTACTGTAACCATTAATCAGTTCTTAAAAGAACTCAATGTAGCTTTCTCGTGGCAACGAATTAAAATTGATCAGCTTTGGCCCAATATCTGGTAAAAATGGAAATCTTAAGACTTGTAATACTACTCATTCTTGCTGTTAATATACTAATACCATAGATTCCAAACACTGCGTATACACGTTCAAAACAGACTTCTAATATACTGTACCGACGACAGATGCTGATAGTGGAAATAGAATAAGACAATGGTCACCATAGGTTAAGGAAATTAAAAATGGATATTATAAAACAACAAGAAACCGATGAATAAAAATTGGAAAAGTGGAGGTAAAATATGGAAATACAACTATGCTACTACACTGATTACAAGTGAACTATATCTGACACTACACTAAGTGGATAAGTGGAAAGTGGATAATGGAGGTAAACAATAGAACTACAATGACACTCTACTACACCGAAAGCAATGAAACTATACACACTATACCTAAGACTATAGTACTTCATGTAATTCCACATTTCTTCATTTGAATTACAATACATCGACCACTACTTCAGCTACCGATTAAGGGATATAAAACATAATACTGCAGTCCGTCAGTCATCAGCAGGTACTCGTCTAGTTGTGTTTCGACCCCTAACTGAACACTCAAACCCAGACGAGCGGGGTCCCACACATAGTGGCTGACAAAATACTGAATAGGTAATGATATGTCTTGAAAGATATGTGACAAAGATAAATCAGACATCATTCAATTGTTGCGTTTCCCACATGTAAACAGATCCTGTCATTAAATTCATCCCATCAATAAATACAGTATGCTTTTTGCGATCCTCACATGTAAACAAATCCTGTACATCAATCTTTGCCTTTTCGATTCCCACAAGTAAACAGATCCTGTTCATCCTCGAATCTCATAAAGATGTAATCGCTGTGTGATAAATATGTAATCCGCCTTTACACAAACTTCGCCTCATACATCAAGACTTAAGAATGGGAGCTCTCTCATCTCCCGTAAGCCACGCTAAGCGCTCTGTATTCACTCTTCACCGCCCACCCCCATATGATGGCTACAAGTCATTGTTAGTCGTTTATTCACCTATGCAGCAAGGCATTAAGGAAAATGTGAGTCGTTTGTTGGTCGCGTGCCTCATTGAAATTCACAGAGTGAAGTGAATTGTCGAGCCGAGAAAAGACCATATTTGTGAAGCGATTCATTATGCCTTGTGAGAGCCTTTTCTGTGTAACTCATCAAGTCATGCTGAGAATAACCTCTAGATTTCATGATATTTAGTGTCTTGTTAGTTTTGTGTACAGCATCTTGTAACTTCGAGCATATTCTACAATATCTGACTACCTGCGACGCGAATACATGAAGGGCCATCTGTAATGGGATCATGCTCTCTGGAAAAGTCAGTTGCACCACAGAGAAAGAGAAGTCATCTACCTTGTGATATACTGAAGTTCTCAAGCTGTTCTGTGAGATTTGTATTTTCACATCAAGGTAAACTACCTCTTTATTGTTATCACCATTTCTCTCCGCCAACAAGTCAGGTGGATAAATTCTTTGAATCAACGAATTAAAGTGTTTATAATTGACAACACATATATCGTCTATGTATCTTGATGTAGGTGATAACAAGCGTGCTAAATGATATTTCTTAGTCTTTATCAAATTTTGCATAAAAATATATTCGCAGTGTAAGAGGAATAGGTCAGCTAGGAGTGGACTAGAATTTCCTCCCATTGGAATGCCTTTAATCTGCCTGAAAACTAAATTACCGAATGTGACGTAGGTCTGTGATAATAGGAAATGTATGGCTTCTTTTAACTTCTGTTTATCAAAACAGTGATAACCACTATATTTTTTCATTGAGCAAAAGGACTTATCATATCCAATGCAAATAAATTTTCTATTTGAGGAATTAAACACCAAATCCATAATAGCGAATATGTGATCTTCAATCAATTTTTGATCAAGATTCGTATATAAGGTTGAAAAATCGAAAACTTGCAATGAATGAACTTGTGTCGAATTTAATCTGTGTAGAAATTCTTGTGTGGACTTTATACTCCAGAAGCAATCGAAACCGCTGTTTCTCTTAATTGCCATACAATATCTCTGAAAATTGTCACGCAAAATACTTAAGGCTGAATTTACTTTGATGGAAAGCTTTTTCGATGTGCATTGTCGTGCTCCTGCTATGAATCTAAATTTGCATGGAGTTTTGTGAAATTTTGGAATCCAATATAATTTTGGTAATTTTCTGTCTTTTTCACAGACAGATAGTTTAAACTCGCTTTTCATAATTGTTGTGTGTTGCTCAATTACATTCTGCGCTAAAATTTGCTCTGGACCATAGGTATCATTACCCGATATGTTCGACGTGGAAATATCAATTCCCAACTCGGCTAAGAGAATTTGGAGATAAAACTTTTTGCAAATAAAGGCATAATTATTAGATGCTTTATCAACTGGCGTAATTATGACGTCATTCTGCAATTCTTTCAGATTTTTACCCATTTTGGCATTAATCTTGTGTCGATTACTGTGTGCGCGAAATCTATTCGAGGATTTCTTGGCAAGATATATTCGATCTTTAAGCAGTGCCATGATTCTTGATTTCCACGCTGAGAATAAAGTAGCCTCAAGCCTCTCTTTCTTACTTATTTTTGTAATATGCTCATCTAATGAATTACTAATTTGAGTTGTTATGGCACTCCAACTAAGGCTTTTGGGGATTCTGTGTTTGGTACCAAAACTGAAGAGTTGACGTAAGTCTTCATCATCCACAATATCCAGATCACCCGTTATTACGTGACCATAATGTGGGTAAACAAAAGATTGCCTCTTGCTACATGAGCATGGATTGTTCATGATGTGCATCACATCCTGAAACTTTAGGTTATTCAAAAAACGCCCATAATTGCAAAACTTCAATGCAGTGGGTTTATCTAATTTATAGAATATTTTCGGTGGATAACGTTCTTGAATTGTGCTTGGAATTAGCTTGCACACACTGTGATCGCAGAATATAGACATGAGATTGAGTGAGTCTATTGTCTGAGATTCGAACGGGATAATTATGGTTGCTCGTTCTTTGACATTTTTGTTCTCCGAGTCAAGGTTCAGTTTATTTTGAATGTATGCTGTTAGTACAAATGTCATCAAGTTTGCCTCATCCCTTGTCTTGCCAAGAATGGCTCTTAGCATAGTTTTAGGGAGAGATTTTAGATGATGATAAAACCTTGACATCCTACGCGTCTCAAAAGAATCTTGTAATTCTTGATAGGTATTGTCAAGTTCCATAATACCTGAGCTTTTTCTACCGATTTTCTTATTCCATGACTCCTTTTTCGTCTGCTAATCGGATAACTAAAAAATTGATCATTGGATATGGACTGCTGAGATACACATCCACCTCCCAAAACTCTATCATTCAAACCCAAGGGGTATAAGGTATTGAGCATCTTGATATGCATGTCTTCCTTGCGGTTGAGCTCTCTGTTTATCTCTTCCGGTGATATGTATATATTGTCATCAACATGATCAATAATTTGCAATTCAACATCAGTCCAAGAATGATGATCTTGCTTAAAGTGATTGCTAAGATATGTGTTTAAGTGACCTTTTAATACTGAATGACGATGACCATTTAATCTACAATGTAACGGTTGCTTTGTCTGTCCTACATATTGCATTCCACATCTGCTACATGATATAAGATAAATAACATTTCTACTTTTACAAGTAAAAACACCTGGCTGATCAAAGATAAACCGGTTGCCTGTACTGAAACTTTCGTAGCAATTTTCGGTATTCAAAGATTTACAGCAAAGACATCTATTGCTACCACAAGATCTAATGTTCTTCAAAGTAGAGGGCGCTATCCACTCCTTCGCATTAACGCTGAACACTTTTCGTACCATATAAACCATGAGAAAATTTGCCAGAGCCTCGAAAAGAGCGAGGAATTTGCCGAGGTTGGACTTTCAAATTCCTGCTATCTATTGGCATTTGCGCCTAAGTGACTATGTATGATAATTATTAAGATGTGGGACAAATTAGGCATTTCGCCAGCTAGCAGAGGTCCAGTAGCGGGGTCGTGAAACCACCTGCATCTGAAGACATACTATCCTAGTAATTCTCATACGATGATGAAAGTCATCCCAGTAGCCATTTATAATAGAATATAATGCTTACTAATTTAAATTATTAGTTAAAGTAGTCCTAAGGAGGACTGATGGCGTTCTCCAATCCGCAAGTGTACAAAGGCAATGCTACTGTAACCATTGGATTAATCAGTTCTTAAAAGAACTCAATGTAGCTTTCTCGTGGCAACGAATTAAAATTGATCAGCTTTGGCCCAATATCTGGTAAAAATGGAAATCTTAAGACTTGTAACACTACTCATTCTTGCTGTTAATATACTAATACCATAGATTCCAAACACTGCCGTATACACGTTCAAAACAGACTTCTAATATACTGTACCGACGACAGATGCTGATAGTGGAAATAGAATAAGACAATGGTCACCATAGGTTAAGGAAATTAAAAATGGATATTATAAAACAACAAGAAACCGATGAATAAAAATTGGAAAAGTGGAGGTAAAATATGGAAATACAACTATGCTACTACACTGATTACAAGTGAACTATATCTGACACTACACTAAGTGGATAAGTGGAAAGTGGATAATGGAGGTAAACAATAGAACTACAATGACACTCTACTACACCGAAAGCAATGAAAACTATACACACTATACCTAAGACTATAGTACTTCATGTAATTCCACATTTCTTCATTTGAATTACAATACATCGACCACTACTTCAGCTACCGATTAAGGGATATAAAACATAATACTGCAGTCCGTCAGTCATCAGCAGGTACTCGTCTAGTTGTGTTTCGACCCCTAACCTGAACACTCAAACCCAGACGAGCGGGGTCCCACACATAGTGGCTGACAAAATACTGAATAGGTAATGATATGTCTTGAAAGATATGTGACAAAGATAAATCAGACATCATTCAATTGTTGCGTTTCCCACATGTAAACAGATCCTGTCATTAAATTCATCCCATCAATAAATACAGTATGCTTTTTGCGATCCTCACATGTAAACAAATCCTGTACATCAATCTTTGCCTTTTCGATTCCCACAAGTAAACAGATCCTGTTCATCCTCGAATCTCATAAAGATGTAATCGCTGTGTGATAAATATGTAATCCGCCTTTACACAAACTTCGCCTCATACATCAAGACTTAAGAATGGGAGCTCTCTCATCTCCGTAAGCCACGCTAAGCGCTCTGTATTCACTCTTCACCGCCACCCCCATATGATGGCTACAAGTCAGTGTTAGTCGTTTATTCACCTATGCAGCAAGGCATTAAGGAAAATGTGAGTCGTTTGTTGGTTCGCGTGCCTCATTGAAATTCACAGAGTGAAGTGAATTGTCGAGCCGAGAAAAGACCATATTTGTGAAGCGATTCATTATGCCTTGTGAGAGCCTTTTCTGTGTAACTCATCAAGTCATGCTGAGAATAACCTCTAGATTTCATGATATTTAGTGTCTTGTTAGTTTTGTGTACAGCATCTTGTAACTTCGAGCATATTCTACAATATTGACTACCTGCGACGCGAATACATGAAGGGCCATCTGTAATGGGATCATGCTCTCTGGAAAAGTCAGTTGCACCACAGAGAAAGAGAGTCTTCTACCTTGTGATATACTGAAGTTCTCAAGCTGTTCTGTGAGATTTTGTATTTTCACATCAAGGTAAACTACCTCTTTATTGTTATCACATTTCTCTCCGCCAACAAGTCAGGTGGATAAATTCTTTGAATCAACGAATTAAAGTGTTTATAATTGACAACACATATATCGTCTATGTATCTTGATGTAGGTGATAACAAGCGTGCTAAATGATATTTTTAGTCTTTATCAAATTTTGCATAAAAATATATTCGCAGTGTAAGAGGAATAGGTCAGCTAGGAGTGGACTAGAATTTCCTCCCATTGGAATGCCTTTAATCTGCCTGAAAACTAAATTACCGAATGTGACGTAGGTCTGTGATAATAGGAAATGTATGGCTTCTTTTAACTTCTGTTTATCAAAACAGTGATAACCACTATATTTTTTCATTGAGCAAAAGGACTTATCATATCCAATGCAAATAAATTTTCTATTTGAGGAATTAAACACCAAATCCATAATAGCGAATATGTGATCTTCAATCAATTTTTGATCAAGATTGGATATAAGGTTGAAAAATCGAAAACTTGCAATGAATGAACTTGTGTCGAATTTAATCTGTGTAGAAATTCTTGTGTGGACTTTATACTCCAGAAGCAATCGAAACCGCTGTTTCTCTTAATTGCCATACAATATCTCTGAAAATTGTCACGCAAAATACTTAAGGCTGAATTTACTTTGATGGAAAGCTTTTTCGATGTGCATTGTCGTGCTCCTGCTATGAATCTAAATTTGCATTGGAGTTTTGTGAAATTTTGGAATCCAATATAATTTTGGTAATTTTCTGTCTTTTTCACAGACAGATAGTTTAAACTCGCTTTTCATAATTGTTGTGTGTTGCTCAATTACATTCTGCGCTAAAATTTGCTCTGGACCATAGGTATCATTACCCGATATGTTCAACGTGGAAATATCAATTCCCAACTCGGCTAAGAGAATTTGGAGATAAAACTTTTTGCAAATAAAGGCATAATTATTAGATGCTTTATCAACTGGCGTAATTATGACGTCATTCTGCAATTCTTTCAGATTTTTAACCCATTTTGGCATTAATCTTGTGTCGATTACTGTGTGCGCGAAATCTATTCGAGGATTTCTTGGCAAGATATATTCGATCTTTAATCAGTGCCATGATTCTTGATTTCCACGCTGAGAATAAAGTAGCCTCAAGCCTCTCTTTCTTACTTATTTTTGTAATATGCTCATCTAATGAATTACTAATTTGAGTTGTTATGGCACTCCAACTAAGGCTTTTGGGGATTCTGTGTTTGGTACCAAAACTGAAGAGTTGACGTAAGTCTTCATCATCCACAATATCCAGATCACCCGTTATTACGTGACCATAATGTGGGTAAACAAAAGATTGCCTCTTGTTACATGAGCATGGATTGGGTCAGATGTGCATCACATCCTGAAACTTTAGGTTATTCAAAAAACGCCCATAATTGCAAAACTTCAATGCAGTGGGTTTATCTAAATTTATAGAATATTTTCGGTGGATAAACGTTCTTGAATTGTGCTTGGAATTAGCTTGCACACACTGTGATCGCAGAATATAGACATGAGATTGAGTGAGTCTATTGTCTGAGATTCGAACGGGATAATTATGGTTGCTCGTTTCTTTTACATTTTTGTTCTCCGAGTCTAGGTTAAGTTTATTTTGAATGTATGCTGTTAGTACAAATGTCATCATGTTTGCCTCATCCCTTGTCTTGCCTAGAATGGCTCTTAGCATAGTTTTAGGGAGAGATTTTAGATGATGATAAAACCTTGACATCCTACGCGTCTCAAAAGAATCTTGTAATTCTTGATAGGTATTGTCAAGTTCCATAATACCTGAGCTTTTTCTACCCGATTTTCTTATTCCGTGACTCCTTTTTCGTCTGCTAATCGGATAAACTAAAAAATTGATCATTGGATATGGACTGCTGAGATACACATCCACCTCCCAAAACTCTATCATTCAAACCCAAGGGGGATAAGGTATTGAGCATCTTGATATGCATGTCTTCCTTGCGGTTGAGCTCTCTGTTTATCTCTTCCGGTGATATGTATATATTGTCATCAACATGATCAATAATTTTTTTTGCAATTCAACATCAGTCCAAGAATGATGATCTTGCTTAAAGTGATTGCTAAGATATGTGTTTAAGTGACCTTTTAATACTGATTGACGATGACCATTTAATCTACAATGTAACGGTTGCTTTGTCTGGTCCTACATATTGCATTCCACATCTGCTACATGATATAAGATAAATAACATTTCTACTTTTACAAGTAAAAACACCTGGCTGATCAAAGATAAAACCGGTTGCCTGTACTGAAACTTTCGTAGCAATTTTCGGGTATTCAAAGATTTACAGCAAAGACATCTATGCTACCACAAGATCTAATGTTCTTCAAAGTAGAGGGCGCTATCCACTCCTTCGCATTAACGCTGAACACTTTTCGACCATATAAACCATGAGAAAATTTGCCAGAGCCTCGAAAAGAGCGAGGAATTTGCCGAGGTTGGACTTTCAAATTCCTGCTATCTATTGGCATTTGCGCCTAAGTGACTATGTATGATAATTATTAAGATGTGGGACAAATTAGGCATTTCGCCAGCTAGCAGAGGTCAGTAGCGGGGTCGTGAAACCACCTGCATCTGAAGACATACTATCCAAGTAATTCTCATCACGATGATGAAAAGTCATCCCAGTAGCCATTTTAATAGAATATAATGCTTACTAATTTAAATTATTAGTTAAAGTAGTCCTAAGGAGGACTGATGGCGTTCTCCAATCCGCAAGTGTAACAAAGGCAATGCTACTGTAACCATTGGATTAATCAGTTCTTAAAAGAACTCAATGTAGCTTTCTCGTGGCAACGAATTAAAATTGATCAGCTTTGGCCCAATATCTGGTAAAAATGGAAATCTTAAGACTTGTAATACTACTCATTCTTGCTGTTAATATACTAATACCATAGATTCCAAACACTGCCGTATACACGTTCAAAACAGACTTCTAATATACTGTACCGACGACAGATGCTGATAGTGGAAATAGAATAAGACAATGGTCACCATAGGTTAAGGAAATTAAAAATGGATATTATAAAACAACAGAAAACCGATGAATAAAAATTGGAAAAGTGGAGGTAAAATATGGAAATACAACTATGCTACTACACTGATTACAAGTGAACTATATCTGACACTACACTAAGTGGATAAGTGGAAAGTGGATAATGGAGGTAAACAATAGAACTACAATGACACTCTACTACACCGAAAGCAATGAAACTATACACACTATACCTAAGACTATAGTACTTCATGTAATTCCACATTTCTTCATTTGAATTACAATACATCGACCACTACTTCAGCTACCGATTAAGGGATATAAAACATAATACTGCAGTCCGTCAGTCATCAGCAGGTACTCGTCTAGTTGTGTTTCGACCCCTAACCTGAACACTCAAACCCAGACGAGCGGGGTCCCACACATAGTGGCTGACAAAATACTGAATAGGTAATGATATGTCTTGAAAGATATGTGACAAAGATAAATCAGACATCATTCAATTGTTGCGTTTCCCACATGTAAACAGATCCTGTCATTAAATTCATCCCATCAATAAATACAGTATGCTTTTTGCGATCCTCACATGTAAACAAATCTGTACATCAATCTTTGCCTTTTCGATTCCCACAAGTAAACAGATCCTGTTCATCCTCGAATCTCATAAAGATGTAATCGCTGTGTGATAAATATGTAATCCGCCTTTACACAAACTTCGCCTCATACATCAAGACTTAAGAATGGGAGCTCTCTCATCTCCCGTAAGCCACGCTAAGCGCTCTGTATTCCACTCTTCACCGCCACCCCCATATGATGGCTACAAGTCATTGTTAGTCGTTTATTCACCTATGCAGCAAGGCATTAAGGAAAATTGAGTCGTTTGTTGGTCGCGTGCCTCATTGAAATTCACAGAGTGAAGTGAATTGTCGAGCCGAGAAAAGACCATATTTGTGAAGCGATTCATTATGCCTTGTGAGAGCCTTTTCTGTGTAACTCATCAAGTCATGCTGAGAATAACCTCTAGATTTCATGATATTTAGTGTCTTGTTAGTTTTGTGTACAGCATCTTGTAACTTCGAGCATATTCTACAATATCTGACTACCTGCGACGCGAATACATGAAGGGCCATCTGTAATGGGATCATGCTCTCTGGAAAAGTCAGTTGCACCACAGAGAAAGAGAAGTCATCTACCTTGTGATATACTGAAGTTCTCAAGCTGTTCTGTGAGATTCATCAATTCACTCTTGCTAAAGAAAAGGTTCGCTGTGTATAGCAGGACCCTGTAGTGCGCTAGCAGAGAAATCTCCATTTGTAAGGAATGGAGAGTGAAAGTCAGGAGGCCCCCTATTTCATTTACATCACAGCTAGATCAGATCAGGAAAATCTTTATAAAGGGCTGAGAATTCCATGCCACATCATGGTCAGTTGGACAATGAACACTGATTGAGCAAGCTGCCCCAATTTTCCGCAGACATATTATGACACCATTTTCAATAACTTATGGTCACATTTTGGACGAGTATCAGTAAATAGGATGAATAAATGATGAGGGATAGTTGTTCAGCATGATTTC
>CAJQUW010007571.1:600000-791736 GCA_907163375.1 Prostheceraeus crozeri | reverse complement strand
AGGACTATGAACCGACTTTCGTTACGTAAATGTCAGGAGAAGCATGGTATTACCTTTAGCACTATTCAAAAAATCGACCAAAGGAAAACATCCTTTAACAACTGGTGGTCAAACTGCTTTGTCAAAAGTAACTGAATCATCCTTGTATAAAAGTAATACAAACATGTGGAGAAAGAAAAGGGAGGAAAAAAAAAAAAAAAAAAAAAAAAAGAAAAAAAAAAAAAAAAAAAAAAAAAAAAATAAAAAAAAAAAAAAAAAAAAAAAAAAAAAAAAAAAAAAAAAAAATTGGAGTGGCCACATTATCTCTTTTGGATATTCCGAATGAATTGCCAAAGAGGATCCTATATAAAGAAAGTAAGGCAGAAATGTTAATGTGCTCCAAGAATAATCTGCTGGCGTTGAGTGGGTGAACTCTTTCTGAAGAGAAATAAAGATCAATTATCGCTTGAGACAGGCACAAAATAACAAAAAACATTACGCAGCGGAAGTTAATTCTGATGATAATTAACATCGTATTTCGATCCATCCTTCTGAAAGTTTGGCTGGTGTGTACCAGCTTCTCAATTATCTTAAAACTACAGACGAAACAAATTTTCAGATGAATCCCGGTATTGCAGAAAGCTGGATTTTTAAAACGAGGTTCTAAAATATCCCGAAAGAATCATTGAATCAAACAAAAGTTGCAGCACTTCAATATTGGTTTTCTGGAACAGCGTCAGGGGACATTGTTGCCTATATAAGTAGTATTCAAAGCAGAACATATGTGGGATTCGTGGTGCAATGGTGAGCCACCTAATGCAAGGTACAATCGTTCAAAGTCAGGATGGTTCGACAGCACGTGCTTTCTGGAACTGGTTTACTATACAATTGTCATTCCCATACTGCCGAAATCTCAGTGGGCCTAAAATTGGTCATCGGTGACAATTGTATTCGTCTTCGCACCTGAATGAAGATATCATTGAACTTTGTCATCGTCATGGACATTCGTTTTCTGTTACTACCGCCTAATAGTACTCACTTGACAACAGCCCTTGACGTCTGTTCTTCAGACCTTTGAAAATGAAATGGCGAAAGATACTCTCAGCCTGGAAAAAGAGGGTAACAGGCGGCAGTACGACATTACCAATGGGACTCAATTGCTCCACTGTTAAAACAGCTGTGCGAGGAAATAGGCATTCACAAAAACGCAGCTTTGATATCGGGCTTACAAAGCATAACTGGAATTCACCCTTTGGACCAGGCATCAAGTTTGAACAAGCGACCAGATTCATTGGATTCGCATGGCAAGCAGCAAGGCCAATGTTAATTGATGCCCTTCTTGACCACCTCCGTGCTCTTCGATGTTCTGAAAAAGTTATCTCGTGCCGGCAGAAAGAAATAAATGGTTGAACCTAGAAAGTCAATCTCTATATCAGAAATCCAAGGAGCGCTCAGGCATCAACGTCGGACAAAGAAGACAATGAGACAAAGTGAAGAATCCGACACTACAGAAGACGAATCTAGCGAAGAAGTGAATGTGACGCCTCATCGAGAGTGTAGATGAAAATGACATGATGGAAACCGATTGATGAAGAAGAGTAACTGCTATGTGACAAAGAAAATGCCGGTGCTTCTGGAATTACCAGGATTCCAAAGCTCGGTGCTTTGAAGATTGATATTGGGTGTTAGTCAGATTACGAAACGGAAGGATCTTACGTGGAACAACTGTCAATAATCTATGAAATGCTGATTTTACTGTCCAGTTTTTGAGGCATGTCAGAGAGACGACATACGTTTGGCCAGAGAAAGATGACACATGTGACATCGATTTTGATCAAGTAGTGAAAATTTTGACACCTCCAGCAGTCGCAAGAAGGGGCGAATTTATTTTTCTCACATCAGACATTTGACGTTTGCATTTTGATGACATTTTTATACTTCTTTGGGATAACCTTAGGACAACCTTTTGTCATCTACCTATTTTCACTGTCAGTTACCGGTAATCAGTTAACAATACACTACTGCACATATGCAAAATTTTTTCTTTTTTTTAAAACGTAAATTATGGCTATGATGGAACGTTGGGAATGATGGAATAACTATCATTCCCACGGTCTAACGTTGACTACGCTATAATGGCGTTTCCGGTGTGATGGCATCATTTTACAAAAGATATTGATTCGGGTATGATGGAATACTTAGGTAGGGGAATAATGGAACAACGTTCCATCTTACCTAAAATTTATAAATATGATACTGTATATTCTTATCCTAAATGGATTGTCGTTCTTATATGGCCACATGACGTGTTTTATAACTGCATCTGACAATCGAGTTGTACATAAAATGTAAAAGATAATAGCTCATATTAATCATATTAAGATTCATCTCGCTAAACAAATATTTAGAAACTTTTAGCGGTTTTTCTTGGAAATCGCCCTGACCATCAGTTGTGAAGTATGGATATTTTATGTTTAATAGCCTAATTGATTCAGCCATAAATTCATTATAATGGTTATCATATATTTTAAAACAAGTATTGTATTTAATAAGCCCAACAGAAATTGTGTATCACTGTTTCCATCTCCCCCCCCCCCCCCCCCTACCCAACGTAATTCAAGATCTAAAAACATATTTTATTGAACTATATATCATGCTTTTGGTATGATAAAATGTCTTGAGCTTTCGCTACACTTACCTTGTATACATAGCCTAACAATTACATTATTCCGGCAATTTATTTTGATAAATTTTGTAGATTTTGGTTATTGATGAATCTTAGACGCATGTAGGCCTATTTAAGTTGTCGTAGTTTAGATGTAGTCTTTTGAATTTATCATTCTTTCGAAATGCAAGCTGAAGTACTAAAAATATAGCATGCATTATACTTGATAAATTATAGTAATTCAATATAAAATATCAAAATTATAAAACATTACGTAACATGAAGTAGACATATAGAAAACGAAAGCCTATCTTTTATTTCAGATGCCGCGCCTATACAAGCGTAAACCGGACTCTAACCGCTTCAAGTGGGATATGAACAATATGCAGAAAGCTGCCGAGGAGATTAGAAATAGTACTTTATCATTCAAGGCAGCATCAGAAAAATACAATGTTCCTAAGACAACCTTATTCTGATGCGTTAAAGGAAACGTAACTACGGTCAGAAAGGTCCGATTAAAACTACTCTAAATCAAAATCAAGAATCAGAACTTGTTGATCATATCATCAAGTTACATGTCATGATGTATGGTATTTCAGCGACCCAAATAAGGAAGTTGGCGTATGATTTCGTTACTCGTAATGGCATTCCTCATCGTTTCTGTAATGAAAAGAAAATTGCAGGTTATGATTGGTTCTACGACGGGTTTCTTGATAGACACAAAGAAATCTCAGTGCGAACGGCTGAAAAAACTAGCATTGCAAGACTAGCAGGGTTCAACAGAGTTCAAGTCAGAAAGTTTTTCGATCTTCTTGAAGCATCGATGTCTATTCACAAATTTTCTCCCGGAAATATATATAATGTGGATGAAAGTGGGCCTATCCACAGTTCCAACTAGGTCAACTAAAATTGTTTCAAAAAAAGGATCAGAACAAGTCGGCATTGTTGCCTCCGGTGAGAAAGGAGAAATAACAACTATAATATGTTGTTTTAACGCATCCGGAACGGTATTTGTCCCCCCAGCCATGATATTCAAACGGAAATATATGAAAGATCTTTTACTACGAAATTCTCCAGAGGGAACTCTTGGTATGACATCACCTAATGGTTGGATTACAAATGAACTATTTGTTCAATGGCTCCAGCATTTTATAGATCACACTCGTCCAACTGAGAACAAGAAGATTCTACTAATAATGGACAATCATCACAGTCATTGCACAATTGAAGCAATTGAGAAGGCAAGAGCAAATAACATCATCTTGTTGACTATACCGCCACACAGCAGTCACAAGTTACAGCCTCTGGACAAGACATTTTTTTCTTCTTTGAAGTCGAATTACCGAAAACAATGAACCAATTTCCTAATTAACCACCCAAGCAAACGAATAACCCAATATGATGTTGCAGAACTGTTCTCAGCAAGTTATGCAAAATCATGTACAATGGATAAAGCGGTGACAGGATTCAAATCTTGCGGTATATATCCATACAACCGTGATATCTTTGATGATGAAGATTTCGCACCAGCAAGTGTTACTGAGCTAGTTACAGGTGAGCACATAAATAACTTAAGTGTTTAATTAACAACTGATTATATCGAATATTCTTCATTGCATGTTGAGAGGTTGATACATAAATCGTTGATGGAATCATCAGTAATAGCATTCAACGACCAACTCTTGTACTCGTGTGTAATATTGCACTCATTTTATTTCAGATACTGAGAATGTTCCACCGACAGTAGCGGAGTCATCTACCATGTTCTCGTCTGCACCTTCTGCCGTGGCCTTGTCTGCACCTCCTGCCATGGTCTCGTCTGCACCTTCTGCCGTGACCTTGTCTGCACCTCCTGTCATGGTCTCGTCCGCACCTTCTGTCGTGGCCATGTCTGCACCTCCTGCCATGGTTTCGTCTGCACCTTCTGTCGTGGCCCTGTCTGCACCTCATGCCGTAGTCTCGTCTGCACCTTCTGCCGTGGCCCTGTCTGCACCTCCTGACATGTTCTCGTCTGCACCTTCTACCGTGGCCCTGTCTGAACCGCCTGTCGACGCTTTCGTGAATAGCGTACTGACTGCACCTTCTAAACCAGCCGCGGTATCATGGTTCGATCTATTACCCATTCCGTCCATAAATAGACATTCTACTGCTGGAAAGAGGAAACGACAGACTGCTAGGATACTCACTGATCATCAGAATGCTCAGAAATTCTCAGGGTCCATGTACTAGTAAGAAGAAGTGTGAAAAGCGCGGAAACCCAGCACCGAAACAGAGGAAGCAGAAAGTACCAAAAGGAGGAACCGGTACTTGTAGTCCTGCGGGTGTTGTAGATGAATGCCTTTGTATCTTTTGTGGTGAGGCTTATGAAGAACCTCCAACAGAAGATTGGATAAGATGCACTCGATGTGATGGTTGGTGCCATGAAAATTGTGCGAATGACGAACTTCTGAATGACAGTTATATTTGTGACTTTTGTCAAAGAGAGATAAGTAGCTAAAAGTTCTAATTCTTTGAGTAATCTTTTGTATAGTGTGTTTTAAGGGATTTGTTTATGTTAGAGACTACTAAACAAGTTATTGATCTTATTGACCTCTAGACCATTCAAATTATATTGTTCGTTTATACGGAAAACTTGTTTTTCTTGAAAATCGAATTTATTTCATTATTGTATAGGTCTATATTAATATTCCATCTTACCCATACTAAGGGTATGATGGAATGAATTTTAGTTTTTCAAAATTCCAAAAATAAGTGACAAAGATATAACATTTCATTATCTACAAGAAGGTGGTTTTACAAGTATTTGAAAAAATTGTTCCATCATACCCACAATTCCCCTAAAATGTGTAAAGTCAGCACGTAGAAGTCCTTAGTTAACATAAATCTTGATTATCACATACTTTTACCTTGAAAAGTTTAAAGTGTGTAAAGTCACCCCAACATATGGGGTAACTTTACACACTTTCAAATTAAAAAAAATAGGTATTCCGAATTTTGAATTATATCATTATTGTCATCTATTCAATGTTTATACCTGTAAGTTTAATTTATCAAAATATTTATCAGTAAAATTCTTAAAAATTTCTAGAAAATACAATTGAAAGACTGAAAAAACTGTGTAAAGTCACCCCGTTCTACGGTATTTAACTTATTTCATGTATTCGAAGTGTCTTTCAACATGCTTGGTAACGGTCATTTTTTCAGAATTGTTTTAGAATGTGTAGCGAATCATTGAATTATAAATCAATGGGAACTGTTAAGGAATTGCTATGATAGTCACACTATTTAGATTATTTACATTTTGATACATGTACATATCAGTAAAACTAGTAAATTCTATTGAAATTTAGTGTTAACAAGGATGAGATATTTCCGGCAGCTCCTTCATAGGGCTCCTAATATAATTTCATTTTTATATGTGGCGCCCCTCTCTGATGGTCATTCCCGGCAGCGCCCATATCGTTGAATCACATCTCTGAATTTATTACAGCATTATATTATTACACGTTCATGTACTCTACATAACGCCTATGAACGTACATGTAATTATTTTCATTGAAGAGCTATTTCTGCTCCCTCGTTTTATTTTCGAAGCTCTTCTGTATGATGTTTAGTAGGACAAACATACTAAATTGTGATGGTTACGGGTATGTGGGGTATACACTCAACGCTTATATATTTTCCGACCCATGTCTCACTTTTCGTGGATTTGCCCATGTAGGCCTATACATCTTGAAGAGTTCTCATAATTCGTTGGATAGTGATACTATGTTGTAAGCTAGGTTGTCTAGTTAATTATCATGTTTATAACGACTTTGAATGATAATATACTTTCTTATAAGTTTTTTTTTCAAAATGCGTTACCTAGAATGAGCACAAAATGAGTAACCTAGAAGGGGATAGAGTTTATTGAAAGTAGCTACTTATAATGCATTCACAGTTTAATGTTCGGTTTTATACTTGAATATTGAAACTAGCATACCGTTAACCAAAAACAGAAGGAAATAGAGCTACCATGCTTCTGGGTGTTACATACGTTAGTTGCTAGTTCATCTTCAGTTCCGGAAAGATTCATTGAAAATCGTAGTGGGGCTGTATATGAAGCTTCCAGAACTCTATTCTAGATATTCGTATAAGTGCATCGTATATCATGTGTGTCATACTGTGTAGCTATTGAGATTGATTTTCTAGGATTTTTTTGGCCATTACTTTTTAAAGTGAATTTGGGGACTCACTTGTCCAAGAGCCGCTCGATCAATAGCTAAGCTCAGGTTTTTTTAAGGAGTTTTAGGGACCCGATTCGGGTCCCTACAATTGAAAATCGGGTCTCTAGAATCACCTAGCGCTCAACGGACCTCTAATTACATATTTAAGAAACGGGTCACTGCACGTCCCTACCGGGTCCCTAGCATTTCCTTAAAAAAATCCCTGGCTAACCTCAATAATTAATTTCAGTGAACTTTTTTAACATACTGACAACGATTACTTTAGGCGAAGTAATTTCCTGGTATTCAGCCAATTTATTGAATTAAGAGCAGAACATGGAACACCCGACGGCATTCATGAAAGATACGAATGACATTATTTTAGCCTTTATGATGTTTGCGCACTATATGATGGAAAGCAATTTGTAGGATGCACCCTCATCAGTAATTTTATTGTCTTGATTGTGTGCCGCGTGAACTAAATTAAGTGTTTCTGCCACGATGTTAAGCAGTTTGTGCATCAAAAATCTCGTTGATTTATCGCCGTGATGGTATGCTTCGGGTTAATTAAATCATTTTCTCAAGTATAATAGTATACATATTGTCATTTTCAGTAATTTCATGCAACATTGTAATGAAGTCAGTGTTGCAAACATCAATACTAATTGTTCTTTATCGATCTATATTATCTTTTTCAGAAGTGGTCTCAGCAAGGAAAGATGTCACACTTCATGAAGTGGATCATCGAATCAGACGCTACCTCCAAGACGCAAAGGCTCGAATCAACAGAAAGAGGATAATTGCTGAAGATATCCCTGAAGACATCCATGAAGACCCAAACAGAAGAAAAAGAATGCGTTTCTGCTATGAATCCGAAAGTGATTGACATAATATTTAGAACGGTTGAGAAGATAGAAGAGTCAAATTTCGGTTAACAGCTCGTTAACATCTAAGATTTTTCTATATTATTCAATATTTCACCCGAGATATAGTAGTCAACTGTTGAGGATTTTTTTCTTTTTGTTTTCCCGATCCTTGCTTGATTAGATCCTTTTCCTGTGGTAATGTCATTTTTATATCGAATCTCTAAGTTTTATACGTGATTTCAACTTTATTTCAGAATCGTGATTACAGCCAACTATTATCCACTTTTTAATTCTACACTATTCCTGTAGTAGTTCCGTTTCTATACTGAATCTCATAGTTTTATACGTGATTTGACTCGTGATCCAAAGAACCCCTATCTTCGACATTTTTTTCTGATTTTGCTCAAAAGCAATTTTTATGAAAAGTGGTCAAAATTATCAAATTTTTTGTTATTACGGAAAGTGAATCTATGACACATTGTTTACCATGTGTCCAAATTTTAAACGCATCCGTTTATTAGAAATACCAAAATTTTGTTTGGAAGTAGTTAATTTTAGTTGAATTAAAAAAGGCTCTCCTGTAAAATATTAGTTTTGATAATTTCGAAAGTACTCCCCTGTTTAAATGGCTTATAACCTTTTTTCTAGGCAAGCAATTAAGTCAATTTTTTATAAATTATAGATGGAGATCCACTGAAACGAAATTGTGCATAAATCAATTTTGATGAAAAAGTCGAAGATAGGTGTTCTTTGGATCACGTGTCATTTCAACATTATTGCCGAATTGTGATTACAGCCAACTGTTATTTTTTTCTGGTTTATCATTCAGTTTTCAATTCTCCACTGTTTCTTTAGTAGTTCCGATTTTATACTGAATCTCATAGTTTTATGAGTGACTTTTAGACACTATTTTACTTACATTACACATGTTAATACAGTAGCCAATTGTTAGGACTTTCTATTTTACCGATCCCTTCTTAATTCAATCCTGGTAATGCCATTTTTCTACCGAATCTCTGATTTTTTTACCAATCATGACTCGAATTTTTATACGTAGTCATGACGCCATTTAACGTTGATTACAGAATTGTGGTTACAGCAATCAACTGTTGATGCTTTTCTAGCTGTTTTTTCAATCCTGCTTCTGTGGCAATGCTTTTTCATACTGAAGCTCTGAGTTTACTAGAGATTTATGTTACCATTAACTTGTATTTGAAGCTTACAATAGAAATTTTTATACCATCTAGTGACTTTCTAACTATTCAAAAGAAATCGCATTTAGATTGACCTCGAATTTAGACAAAAAGTAGAACTAAATCATGATGAAAACGAGCTCGTATTGACGTCGAATTCCCGTCAACCGTTCAGGCCTCGAATCTAACTGAATATTCGAGTTCGATTCGAGCTCGTATTTTCCACTGGGCATTTTATAGAATCAACGATAGATTTATTGAATGGTCTCGTAATCGTCGTGATATTAAAATGTCATTTTATCAGTGCTGTGGAATGCCTTGTACTATACATGTAGGTGCTATCGATGGTTGCCATATACCAATAATAGCGCCAACTGTCTGAATTCACATACGTTAATAGAAAAGGTTATCACACAATTAACTGTCAAATCGTTTGTGGACCGGACATGAAAATCTATGATATATCACCAGCTTGGGCTGGAAGCTCACATGAAGCATCTATTCTTCGAAGCAGTTCGGTATGGGAACGATTTGAGGTTGCAACATTGAATGGATTTTTGTTAGGAGACTCTGCCTATCCTTTACTTCCCTGGTTAATGAAACCATACAAGACACCACAGACTCTAGGCGAGACTCGTTTCAATTATTCGCATAAAAAAGGCAGAAGTATAATTGAACGCTGCAATGGAATGCTGAAATCACGATTTCGATGTCTCTCCAAGAAATCAATGTTTACTCCACAAAAGACTTCTTGGATCATCATTGCATGCGCAGTTCTTCATAATATCACAATTCAGCGAAATTTACCTACAACGGTAGATTTTGATGAAGATATCGGGTCAGAAATTGAATCAAATTATGAAATGAATCAGCACAATAGTCAAGACAATAGTCAGCACAATAACGAGATCGCATTCACAAAAGGCAAAGTGTCAGCCTTAATTGCTAGAACTAGAGATCCAAGTCTCTCGTTAACTGAGATGGCTGCACTAGACTCGTCTATTTCTAAGTCCACTATTCGTAGAAGACTTATTGAGTCGAATTTCAAGAGCTGTAAGAGGCCCTCTCAGTTCGAATTATCAGATCAGCATACAAAAAGACGTCTCAGATGGGCAATGAGTCATTGTCACTGGCGAAATCAATGGGATCGGGTTGTCTGGTCTGATGAGGCATCAGTCCGTCTGAAGGATAGTGATGGTCGATGAGATTATGGATAAAATCTGATCAGGAAATTCCGAGACATTTACATCGTCCCCGGGTACAAGGTGGTGCGACTCTACTGACTTGGGCTGGCATTTGGACCAATGGACGCTCTGAACTTCACATACAGCAAGTAACCATGAATTCTGAACGCTATGTGAATGTTTTACGAATGAACATTGGCCAAATGACATCAACTTGGTGATCCATCGACTTGGTTATCTATGGATGACAATGCTACGTGTCACAGGAGTAGTAGAGTCAACTTATGCAAGTCTCAATTACGGCTTAGGACATTATCTTGGCCAGCTCGTTCTCCTGATCTGAATCCCATAGAAAATGTATGGAGTATTCTAAAACGTAACGTTCGTCGTTCACTGCTACCTACAGATGGCGTATCACAACTTACGTCACTGTTAAAAAGAGAGTGGAGAAGGTTAGATCAGTCAAAAATCAACGATATCATCGAATCAATGCCTAGACGAATTGGTAATGTCATTGACAATAAGGGTAGGGCCACAAAATATTAGCTTCTTAAGAACCGTTACTGTATCATAGCTTATCAGATTATATAAGGACATTTAAATATATTAGGGACATGAAACAACATGAAAAATGCTTTCTGTATCATATTTATGTTTTATTTAGTCAAATTTTAGGATGATCCACTTTTTATGAAACGGACTGTATTTGTGTATTTTCAAATTCCAAATGTTGATCCTCCCTTAGCAACAAATAGCAATTGAACTTCATGTTTGCCTACTTCTGTTGATGTTCTTTGCGTGTTAAGTTCTCTCTAGCTATCACTTTATTTGCTAGACATACACTCAAGGAAAAAATAAAGTACCCGGTGTAAAAAGTTATCATTTTTTTCTACTCGTTGGTGTGAAATATGAACTTTAGAAGTTAAATCAATAGTCAAACCATTAGGCCTCAACCACACAGCGAGCTTTTCCAAGCGTTTTGCAGCAAATACAAAGTCATCATTGCAGCATTTGTAGACTTCCATAATCCACGCAAAGCAAACTAGAGCGATTGATAGCTTGTGGACATGCGGTTACTCGAGACGCTTGGGACGCTCGTGTTTGCTTTGCTTTCAGTGTAGCTGAGGCCTAATGCTATGATTCCATTCATTGTTCTTTCATGCATACCGAGCTGTACTCTGTTCAATCCGCTAGCTACATACACCACAATCATTGACAGTATCGTAGCATTAGCAAATTAGTCATGGCGACACGTGGATGTGATTTGACTGAATTCCAGAGAGGTCAAATCTACGCCTTAAAGTTTCATGCGAATTTTTCAAGACCTAAAATTGCTGAGTGCCTCGAGATATCAGAGAACACAGTCAGAAAGTACCTATGAGGTGTCTTGATCGGAGATGGAAGGTAATAATCGCACTCTCATTTATGGTTTTATTGGTACGTATAAATTATTGCATGTTTCATATGGCATAACGGTGTAGTTATTTGATCCTAAATGAGAATTTAAATATATAGAAACAAAAGAAAAAGTTAAAGCAAATACCTGCACATACTGTAATTACGTATAATAAATACTAGTAATTCCAAATATAGTATAATAGAAACACAAAATGCTGAAAAAAATTTGAACTCGTAATTTCAAAATGACAAATAATGTGGAAAAATGGTCACACTCATTATTTTAGTTGTTTATGAAATAATTTGTTGCCAGTATATACATTTGTAGAATCAGGAAAGGTGGAGCGAATTTTATTCACCACGCATGATGGCAAGACATGAATTAGTTTTTTTCGAAGGGAATGACTGAAAATCCAGTGAGTAAAATTTGTGTAAGAGATATGTCGATATAATTCCGGTTTACGATCAGCATTACCAGGTAATTTATAAAGTCTTGTCTGTCGCATAGCGATACACATTTCTAAAACATTTTGTTAAAGAAGTCTGGACAAATCCATCAGTCAGTGTTATGCATTTTTTATCTAGGAGTTTGCTTTTAAAGTTCGGCTCGTTTATCAATTCTACACAACAGAGACACTCTCCGTCCGTTGGCATAGTCACACAGTTCCCACAGGAACACCATTCTGTCGGTAATTTTGAGCTCCTCCCTTTTCCTTCGATATTCAGATCGTATTCCATTTCATCGGTAGATTCATCAGTTGATGGTTGCGCATCATCCGGTTCAAACTGATACGGCAAGATTTCCTTCAAATCTACGATGAAAATACATATGTAGACTACTTGTTGGAAAAGTGTTTACTACGGGCAGTCTAATCTGCATTTTAATAAGTGTGATTTTTATAGTTATCTCGAATCAGATTTAGTTCAATAATTTAGAACAACTACTGTACAACATTACATTAGTTTGTCATAATCCATGTTCACGTGTCGATAGGGCCTACCTTCTAAAAGAAAACTAAGTATGAATTTTTCTTCATTTCAGACATGATTCTCCTGGTCATCAAGCTAAGTTTTGTACATATAGTGCCATGCATATGGGAAGCGATCTCATTTTGGATTTTGAATTGATTCAAAGTTCCATGTCGACGTCGAGCGTTATGATGGAGCGTGACGCATCTGAGAAACTTCTTACAGAGCTGAAAGAATGTGAAATTGAAATATCAAGACTTTGTACTGATAGATCAACATCTGTTTCAAAATTGATGAGAACACATTTCCCCGAAATCGCACATGACTTTGATCCATGGCATATGCAGAAGTCTCTCAAGAAGCTGACTAGAGTATCATCAAAGAGAGGATGTGAGATTATTTCTAAATGGTCTAAGAGTATTACCAATCATTTATGGTTTTCTGCGGAAAAGTGTAATGGAGATCCCGATATTCTTGTGGAATGGTGGACTTCCATCCTTTACCACATAAGCGATCGGCATTCGTGGGAGGCTCAGGGAACACAATCAAGAATATTGCAGTGCTGTCATGATGAGATTTCAGAAGTCAATCGGTAGAAGTGGATCAAACCTGATACCGTAGCTTTTGATGAACTTACTCGCGTAGTGAATGATCCGACTTTCCTGAGAGATATTCGAAAACTGGCATCTTATGTACATACATCTTCCCTCGAATCTTTTCACAATACCCTATTGAAGTATATCCCTTAACGTCTACATTTCCCTTATGATTATCACAAAATGAGAGTAATGTTGGCCGTGATTGACAATAATCAGTAGTAATAAAACGGCGAACACCCGACCGGCGCGCCCCCCCCCCTCTGGAACGACAGAGTGTCGTGGTCGGCCGCCGTGACACCCCCTTCCTCTGGAACGACAGAGTGTCGTGGTCTGACTCCCCCCTTCCTCTGGAACGACAGAGTGTCGTGGTGGACTTGGGCGACCGCCAGGATTTGTCTTGAGGCTATAGTGTGTGATGTTTTTCGTGCAATCTGCTGAATGTTGGGTTGTAAAATGGGCTGTTTCGAGTGGAAGGAGTGCTTGGATGTGAAAACGGAGGCCAGATTCGGATTCAGCGTGAAATTCTGCATCGGTATGGTGAGTTTGAACGCAATCGGAGAGAAAAATTTTCGCTGACGTCCCCCCCCCTCGGGAGAGCTAGCTTCGATCTTGGCTTCCAGTGGACGGATTTAGTCGTGCCATAGCTCGTTTGAAAGCTAAGAGTGAGACAGATTCACTGAAAGAATCGGCTTGTTCATATCTGTCTTCGTTTAGATGTGAGACGCCATTTAAGATTTTGGGACATTGGCGAAAAACGACAGAGTTAGAATTTGGGACGTTTTGGTCTGTAGCGCCCAAACGAACCATCGGATGGGAAAACGGAGGCCAGATTCGGATTCAGCGTGAAATTCTGCATCTGTATGGTGAGCTTCAAGTCAATCGGAGAGAAAAAATTTTCAACATTTTTCGAAAAACGACTGAGTTAGAATTTGGGACGTTTTGGTGTGTAGCGCCAAAACGAACCATCGGATGTGAAAACGGAGGCCAGATTCGGATTCAGCGTGAAATTCTGCATCGGTATGGTGAGTTTCAAGTCAATCGGAGAGAAAAAATTTTCGCTGACGTCCCCCCCCCCTGGAGAGCTAGCTTCGATCTTGGCTTCTAGTGGACGGATTTTGTCGTGCCATAGCTCGTTTGAAAGCTAAGAGTGAGACAAATTCAGTGAAACAAACGGCTTGTTCATATCTGTCTTCGTTTAGATGTGAGACGCCATTTAAGATTTTGGGAGATTGTCGAAAAAACGACAGAGTTAGAATTTGGGACGTTTTGGGCTGTAGCTTCAAAACGAAGCATCGGATTGGAAAACGGATTTCAGATTTGGAATCAGCGTGAAATTCTGCATCTGTATGGTGAGTTTCAAGTCAATCGGAGAGAAAAAATTTTTCATCACAAAATTTTTTCGAAAAAACGAGTTTGAGTTTTTGCGATGGCTGCCTACTGTAGAGCCAAAAGGAAGCATCGGATGGGAAAACGGAGGCCAGATTTGGATTCAGCGTCAAATTCTACGTTGAAATGGTATATTTCCAGCTCAATCGGACCTCCAGAATCGATGATAGAAGCGTTTTAAGTTTTTGGATGATTGATATTACGTCATCAGCTGATCGTCACAAACTATATAAGCTGGGAACCGACAGCGAGTTGTCATTCAGACAAGAGATTGCCAAAGGTAGGTCGTCTCTCTGAGCTCCGATGATAGCATCGGACATTCCAAATTCCGGGTTTCTGTAAGAAACCGACTTAGAAAATTTCATTGCTGATATCAGCTAAGGCGTCAGACTTAAGGGGGGTTTACACGATCAGATAAATCCGCCGATTTATCCGCGGATAAATCGGCGCAGAAACAGGAAGGGCGTTCACACGGCAGATAAATCTGCTGGCTCCTCGGATGGCAAATCGGCTGAGAAGTCTGCTACGATCCAACATGTTGAATATTTTCATCAGATTTGCTTTCGTTCTCTCTCGTGATTGGCCCACTGGTGATGCAGACGTCACCTTTAGTTGTTCAGAGGCTTGCACCATGGATTTCCGAAACTTGCGACAAATGCCATGACAACCGACCGTGCTTCTACGACATCGAATACAATTGCATTGATTGCGAAGAGGAAGAATGGCTGACAAGATCGTGAATTGGGGGCAGGATGCCATTGAATTTCTGATCGAAGAATATAAGAAAAGGCCATGCCTATGGAAGATTAAATCCAAAGATTATCACAACCGAATAAAGAGGACAGATGCTTTGGAATCTCTATTAAAGGCCGTCCAAGAATTTGAAGACCCAACATCTGGGCTTAAAGTGATGAGCAGTGTTAAAACGGTGGAAGTCCTAAAAAAGAAAATTGACAACCTACGATCTACCTTCAGGCGCGAACATGGCAAGGTGAAGGCATCCACCAAGTCAGGTATTGGAGCCGAAGAAGTATATGAACCTTCTCTATGGTACTACCAAAACCTTTTATTCATCGGTGAGATGGAGGAGGCAAGAGGAAGTAGCTCTAATTTATTAGAAACACCTAATTCAGCTTGTGAAACTCGTCAGGTAAGTTTTGATCTACTTTTAAAGCTTTAAAACAATTACCGTATTTATTCGATAATAAGACCCGGGTCTTAAATTTTTAATTCATCAAATTTTCATAACATCGGTAGGTGCATCTAATGTTTTATACTGGTTTCATTTTTACAGAATTCAATTGATGAACCGAATGACAATAATGAGGACAGTATGAATGTTACTGACACTCAATGTACGGCAGATGAAGAACATCAACAAGTAGAAATGCTGGAAGAAAGTTCTAGTAATACTACAACTTCGACACCCAATTGTATTCGCAAACGCAAAGCAAGGAGACCGAATCCTGACAATCTTCTCCGACTGGCAGAAGAGCACCTGCGAGCACCTGACGATAGCGCAACTGCTTTTGCGAATAATGTGGCTCATCAGCTCAGACAAGTTCAGGATGCTAAGCAGCGTTTAATTGCAGAAAAACTTATCAGTGACGTGCTTTTCCAAGCGAGACTTGGTTCGTTAGAGTTATCAAGTTGTATCGGCAAAAAAGATTCATATGTTGACATGATAATCAAAGATTTTTCTGAAGCAACTGGTCAAAAGTAGTAAACTGTTGACCAGTCGCTTAAATTTTAGAATATAGCATTTGATATGATATTGAAATTCTTTGTGTTTTGACAAAAGAGATTTTCTTCAAATAATTGAATCGCGTTATCAAATGTAAAATTTAAGTATACATGTACTTAACTTATGCACTTAAAGAGAAATCAAGTAATTACCAAATCTCATATAATTTTTAAGACTAAGTTGGATAACTATAGTCCAAGGTCGATTTTTCTATTATAACGCAACAAGAATTGTAACATTAACATAAGGCATGCCTATAGGCCTAAGTCTTTATATTAAGTCATATATTTTGATTTATGATTCAATGCTAAGTCAAAAGAAAGCTTTTAAAAAGAAAAATACATGTTTTATAAGAACACACATACGTGTATTCTTGGTGGATTAAGTCATTTTACACAACGGCTTCATGATCACGGTATATATGCAAATGAATAAAACAATTAAGAGAAGCAGTGAAACAGGAAACACAGTTTAGGCATCTACACTTGAAATGTTCTTTTGAATGGCTTTTTCCTGCCAAGAAACTTGACCTGGTCCATTGAAGTATGCACAATATTTCTCTCGCACGTGTTTGGCATCGTTACATGGATTATGGCTTTTAGATGGCTTCCACTTAGCAAGTCCATCTCTTTGTGCCGAATGCCAAGTACCGCGTGAAACTTCAGACGTTTCGACATTTTCGAGGTCAAGGGCAGACGAGGAAATGTAATTATGAGAATTTCGACGTAAAAAGTTGTGCAAAGCACATGTAGCTAGGACAAGGATTTCAACTTTCTCAGGAGTCAAGCAAATGGGTGATTTGAAAACTTGAAAGCGAGACGACCAAATTCCAAAAGCGTTTTCAACAACACGTCTCGAACGGGATAGTCGATAGTTGAAAATCCGCTTAGTCTTCAAGAGATCTCGGAATTTATACGGCTTCATTATATTTTCAGTCAGCGGGAACGCGTCGTCCGCAACGAACACATACGGAAGCGGTTCGGTCTTGGGAATTAGTGGATGTCGTGGAGGAATATCTAGTTCATTTGTCAGCAGAGCCCTGTTGAAAGAAGTCTTAGAAAAGACCCCGCCATCTGATACTCTACCATTTGTACCAATGTCCACGTAAAGAAATTCATACTGAGCACTTACAGCAGCCATTAGTACTATGCTATGATCACCTTTGTAATTGAAATAATATGAACCGGAATCGGTGGGAGGTACAATTAAAACGTGTTTGCCATCAAGCGCCCCGATACAATGTGGAAAATTCCATTTATCTGAGAATTCATCAGAAATTCTTATCCATTCCTTCCTTGTCTTCGGTGTCTGAAATTGAATAAGATTGAATTTAGTATATATCGTGGACAAAATGTTGCCTGTGGCTTAAATTTTGTTTGTTGATAGAGCATTTAACCTTAAACCGTCTACTGTTCACTATAGTGAACAAACTGTTTGATGAATTCTGTAGCTTACTGTGCACACCATGTATGATTAATCACAGCATGAAATTAATAAATGAATATATATTAACCATGTCACTTTGAATATTTGAAATTTGGATGCATTAGCTTTTGATATCGTAAATAATGAATCTTTGAAATAAAAACCAAACATGGAAAAACGTAGCTTAATAGTCTGTGCAATTTAAAGGCCTTATCATTGACGTTTTGCGTCTAAAAAATTACAGTGGATATATAACTGTATAAAGATAACATAGTTAAGATCACATATCAGTGTATACACACGTACACAATTATTTAACAAACAACTGTGTACATGTGTAGCTTACAATGTCCGATTTCATCAGCCAGACGGTTTGTTCATTATAATACACAAACTCTGATACCTCACAAAAGCGACCAAGACTTACAAGATATACCTAAATAATCTGAGTTTTGCATAAACAAGTGAAATCTCTGATCTTTCGCTTGAAAACACGAGAATAATATCAATCTGCACATTCATTTTGGTTTGTAAGCGCACGTAAACATACTAAGCTAAGGTATTTAAATCAACATTGAATAACATTAACTTTTCGAATAATTTTAGATATATTTGAACTGTGACTTACCTTCAGATATTCTTCTCTTAAAACATCATAAATAGCTTGCCATGTCTCCGGAATCAGATTGGATAAAGAACTTTTAGAAATCCGGGTGCAGTACTGCATGTCAGTATATGATCTCCCAGTCGCCAGGAAACGAAGAGTTGCACATAATCGTTGTTCAGGTGAAATACATGGCCGCATGAGAGTGTCATTTCTAGCAATTTTCGAAGAAACCTTTTTCAGTAGTATTTCGAAGGAATTTTCGTCCATCCTGAGATAATTAATGAAATCTTTGTCTGTAGCCTCGTTCTTTAATTCTCGAATAAATGTTGTTTGTGAAATTTTTGATCTTTCCAACAACCATTTTCTTGACCATATCTTCTTTCTTTTATTTTTCTTCTTTGAGGCCAATATGGCAACAACTGAAGCATAGAGCTTCTTAGAATATACTGGAGCCATCGAAGGAAGTAACTATACCTTTCTGACAAACGAAGGAAATGACATTCGCGTGTTCACGACTATTCTATTCGTCTGCGCTCTGCATTCTCACTATCTATATACAAATCAATAATTGTATCTAAAAATAGCTTTAAATTATCGAAGTCTGCTGAGAAATCTGCTTATTTCTCGGTCCGTGTGAACGCGCTTAGAATCGGAGGATAAATCTGCCGATTTATCCGCGGATAAATCGGCGGATTTATCTGATCGTGTAAACCCCCCTTTAGAGGTTAGCCAGGAGATGGCCTTCGTCTCCAGGCCATAAAAGACTCCAAAACTTTAAAGGCTTGTAACTTTGCTTCTACAAGTCCGTTTGACTTGATTCAAAAAAGGTTCGGTCGCTATTGACCTGCCCTAAGTGATAGACTACTTATAAAATTTCATAAGTAGTGCTAAAAAGTTGAAAAATTTAAATTCGCTATTTTTGGCGATTTTCGGGGTTTTCAAACCTTCTGATTTCAATAAAGACCTTTATAAAGTTGTCAGAGGCGAGCTTCGGCTCCAGACTTGCTTCCTGATGTAAATAACTCCACCGGTTTTCATGTCAAAATCGGGGTCCGAATACCAACACAGTGATATGACGCACGCTCTGTCCGCGGGAGGTTGGATTTGAGGGCCGAGGCCCTGGAGTCGGGATAAGATCCCCTCTGAGTAATGCCTGTAACGGATTCATCAGGCTAGCTTGTCTATCCTCAAGTATTGAATGACATATTAGTTGTATTTTTAAAATGATTGTCAATGTTACTTGTCAGTAATTCTATTTTATCTTTCCTTCTACAGAATATGGGAGGCAACTCAAAATTTCTATTTAAAAAGTGCTCTTGTGGTGAAGTGAAGAGAGGTGGTGAGTTTAAACGCCACTTGAATAAGTATAAGAACACGCCTCACATTCATGTTGAGAAAGGTGTTGTTTCCGGCTGTACACATTGCCAAAAGTTTTTAAGAGGCAAGCAGCACGAACAATTTTATGAGAGGCATCAGAACTGTCCAGTTGTGAAGTTCCCAAATTATACAACTTCGGACATAGGCAAAATCATAGCCCCCTATTTTGAATTGGTCGATTTCGATCAAGAACTGCAGAATGCAATTGCAGATATAGATCCTCCTGTTCCGACTACAGGAAATGAAGAATTGCAGAATGCAATAATAGCCGATCCTGCTGTTCCGACTACAGGAAATGAAGAATTGCAGAATGCAATAATAGCCGATCCTGCTGTTCCGACTACATGAAATGATCTAAGCAGTGATTCAGACACCTCAGACGAGTCCGACTCTGAGGTTGTAGTGTCCGTTAAAGGAATAGCGAAGCCAATCAGCCAATCTTCCCCGAAAAAATTGAAGGGGATTAAAGCCCAAACTTTAGCCTGGAATAAGGACGATCAGGCTGCCAAAGTCAGCCAGGAGTTTGCGCTCAATAAATTGAAAGATGAGCTGAGTCGCTTTAGAAACGAATGCGAGACTTTGAGAGGTGAAAATTTTAACCTGAAAGCTCAAGTCGAGGAAATCAAGAACCTCAAAACGCAGGTCATAAATTTGCAAAGTGAAAAGCGAGTTGAAGAGCAGGCAGCAAATATTAAAAATTTAAAATCACACGAAGGGGTGCTTAAGCTCAAGATTGAGCAACTAAAAATGAAAATGGTTAAGAACGAGCAGCACAAGGAGAGAAGAACAACACTCCACCTACCAATTATCAACAGCAGGATTGTTGATGACATTCTGCTGCAAAGTGAGGATGTCGACAGCACGTTCGAATGCTACGAGGGAGCAATGGCGGAGATGCGCTGTCTCCATGTATCCATCAAGCATGATGGCGAAATAAAGGAATTGCGCCACCGGAATCGAAAACTGCCGGCCAAGTACTTGCCTCACCCACCACCATCGAAGGGGTCACGAACCGGCTAAATTTCTCTTATGGTAAGTTAATATCATCTCTATCACTTGAATATAATTTCATCTATTTTCTTTCTATTTTCAGATGCGACGTGAACGAACCATCGGCTCTCTTAAGGGCCACCATGGGGCAAGATTTGATAGAACCTCCGCGCGGTTTGCCCTGGGCAGTCTTCGGACTGGCGAATACTATCATTAAGTTGAATCTGCTATCAGTCAACTTGAACGTTGCAAATAAAGTTCGGTGTAATACTTCCTTTCGACGGGCGTTCCTGTAAAGGGCGGCGGTGAAACCCGTAGCTATGTATACCGAAAGGGACATTCGGCAATGGTCAATCTTGTTAAACCTCTCTGCGTCATGTTTGCAAGTGATTGTCTCTGTCTCAACGTAGTATGCATTCGCGCCAGGGCGACATTTAGCCAACTGTCGAAGGTTGCCTAAAACTTTCCATTGCATATGTTATGAGAACCATGAGTTCTACCTGTCTCTATCAATGAGACGAATTGATGAATGGAATGAAATGGGAGGACACTCACGCGCCACACGCAACATAACACACTTCTCTCTTCCGTAGTCTAACAAGCTCTTTACACATGGATCGCAGTCGATTGCTATCCCTGTATCAGAAGTGTAAGCTATCTTAATTTTATTTAACACTATTTCATCTACCATCATCACCCATATGAAATGTTATAAGATTTACAAGTTAGACTAAGCGTGCTACTATTTCCAAATGAAAAAGTATACATGGTTAAATCATCCACTGAAGCCCCATTCAAGTAAGTCAGTATGAAAGCAAAGATAATACGAAATAAACATTTATTATGGCATGTATTTCAAAAGGTCTTCATCGTCAATATCGTCCCAGAGTCTGGCTTCACATAGATAACAAAAACAGTTCACTTGCTTTAATCGTTCTTCCACTGCAAGCCTCACTTTGTCGATATACTCCCACTCCGCCATAGTTCGTGGCTGGGAGTTAGGGGTGTACCACTCCCATAATTTGTGGAGGAATTTGGTGCTGGTGATCTCCTTCACATCGTCAGTATCGTACTGGAGATACTTCCACCTCACGCCTGTTAAGTCGGGACACTCCTTCTCACATACACTCTCCTCTTCGTCATCCGCTGCTAATGACAACTTTCTGATATTGTCCAGTCGGTACACCTTCTCTACCTTCCCCTTCGTTGGAGCGTTTGGTGCAACGAGCGCCTTTGGTGTTGAGCATGGAGAAGAGAATTTTGTGTTTGGTGTTGTCGGAGGGCTTGTCATGTTGACTGTGAATAATAACTTTGAAATGTTTTCTAATTCTTAAGTATCAACAAGCAACCAATCAGAATGAACAGCCAATGAATGATGAATATGAAAGTATATATGTAAGGTGACATTCGTGTCATTTCACTCTGTCTTTGAGACGTATAAGTGAAGTGTTCTCTGGCGAATTCTATATTTGAGGCGTACAAGTGAACTGCTCCCTCGTGAATTCCAAATTTGAGTGAAGTCTCTATCTTGTTGAAGTATCAACCTTAAACATAATTTCGTTGAAATGGTAAGTTGAAAATTTCTTCACTCATCTCCCTCAAACGTGTGGCTAATAGCATCTTCCTCAATTTCAGGCATCAACTTCATCACCAACGCCCTCCCTTCTCGAGGAAAGTTTAGAGTTGTTGAGTCAAGATAGGTTGTAACAATACACTGAGACTTGAACAGAGATGATAGAATGATTTCTCTTTCAGGTTTCAGTCCCATCTCGAGCGAGTCCATGTCAACATTGTCGCGGGATTGCAACGATCGGGAATGTGCTGACTGTGGGCACATCTTCACGAGGAAGCGTGATCTCGTCCGACACATCAAGCGAGGTGTTTGTAGACCTAAGTCAGCATCAATCTCCGAAGGTGGGGATGATTCTGTCAACGATGTCTCCTTTTCTTGCGATTTATGCATTCAGTCTTTTGAGTCACATTTTGAACTATCTTCACATAGACTTCGACATACACACAGTGACGATAGTTATACTAACAGCGCCTCCTCTATCCGACTCTCTGAAGTGTCGATAAATAATTTAGTGAGGAACTACCAGATGGAATCCTCAGAAACCATTACTGACTTTGAAGAATGGTTTCATCAAAATTCATCTTTGATTGGTGCGCTCTTCAACAATTTAGCCAATTTTAGAATGAAGGCGCTCATCTATCTCAAAATAAAATATGCAAAAATCGATCACCATACTGGTCAAATAGTAGAGAGGTTGGAGTTTCACATACCCTCCTCTCCTGCAACCGAAGTTGTAGACTGCGAGTCTTGGATAAATTTTCATATCCAAGGGTTAAAATTAAACATAGATAAATTTAACGAGCGTGATAGTGGTCTCGTTTTTGATGGTACTGTTTTAAGTATGCCGTCCTCTCCATTCTCCACTATAATGATGTACAGAATAGCCGATACCGCAAGAGTAAGTATCAACAGTGGGAGAATGAATTAAAGTTTGATGACTGCAATAGTGAAGATATGAAAATTAAAGATATAGAAAAATTTGAAAAATTGAACAACATCAAAATAGTTCTCCATGTTTGGGAAAAGGGATTGAAGGGTGTCCGCTACAACTCGCGTTCGAGTTGTTATGAGCACGTTGTCAACCTTTTATTAGTAAGACAGGATGATAGTGAGGAATGGCACTACTGCGGTATTCCAAAAATTTCTCGCTTATACCACCACTTAAGAAATTCTAGCTCATCAGAGATTTATTACTGTGACAGATGCATTCGCAACTTTAGGAGTAAAAATAAATTTGAAACTCATTACGAATGGTGTAAGCGAGGTAAACTACAAATGGAGCGCATGCCCAAAGATAAGGAGTTTTCATATAGAGAGAATGGCGATGAGCTAAGTCCTCTTCGTGTCATCTATGCTGACATCGAATGCTATATCGATGATAACACCCATCGATCAGCAGCCATTTCCTGCTATGAAGTATGGCATGACCATTTCCAAAATAGATAAAATAAAATGCACGTCTGGCAAGGTGAGGATTGTATTTACCAATTCCTACAATTCCTCGAACAGGCTGTAAAATTTCAACAAAAGTATGATGGTGAACTCTATCGCAGATCATTGCATATGACAGCAGTTGATCAAGCAAAATTTGATAGTTGCAACGTTTGCCCCAAATGTAGTAAAACATTTGATGATGATAAGATTAAGAAAGTGCGCGACCATGATCACATCACTGGTAAATTTAGAAACGCACTATGTTCAAAATGCAATTTTTTCACTTGGATGAAACGGCGTACATTACCCGTCATTTTCCATAATTTCAAGGGCTACGACAGCCATATGATAATAAAAGGAGGTTTAGGTCAAATGAAAGAGTAGAAGCTTGATGTAATAGCACAAACGAGAGAGAAGTTTATGGCCATTACAGCAAAAGTGCCTGTTGATAAAACTAAAGAAAATAAGACGGTCTATTTTGATATAAAATTTTTAGATTCCTACCAATTTATGACTGCATCACTGGCCTCTCTCGTACAAAATCTAAAGTCTCTTCCACTAACACAAAATCTTAAGAAACAATATCCAAATCTAACCGATGAAGTCATCACACGGAAAGGAGTCTTTCCATATGCATATTTTGATGCGATTAGTAAACTCGGCGAGACTTCTCTTCCACCCATAGATAAATTTAAAAATGATTTGACAGGCACAGAATGTAAGACCGAAGATTATGATCATGCACAAGATGCACGGATAAAATTTGACTGCCATACATTTGGCGAATATATGATTGCCTATCTTAAGTTAGATGTATTTTTGCTGGCTGATGTATTTCAGGAGTTTCGACGAGTGGCATTAGAAGAAGATAAGTTAGATCCCGTCCACTTTGTCAGTCTGCCAGCCATGTCCTTTAAGTTTGCTTTTAAAATGACTGGTGAGACCATTCATCTCTTACAAGATCCAGAGATGTATAATTTATTTGAGCGAGGAATTCGCGGTGGTCTCACATTTGTAAATAAACATAGGTAAAAATCAAAATTAGTAGGCGATGATCAGACTCATCTTAAGTATTATGACCAAAATAATTTATATGGTAGTTCACTATCCAAACCACTCCCTCACTCTGAGTTTAGCTGATTAGATGATAGTGAAATTCAGCATCTCTCCAACCCTTCTAACATACTAGCAATTCCAGATGAAGGTGATTGGGGATATTATTTTGAGATAGATCTTATCTACCAAATAATATTAAACATAAAACCGTAGATTTTCCACTCGCACCCGAATCAGGTGAAGTGACCAAAGATATGTTTTCCGACTTTATGAAACAATTTCATAAAGATTTAGAATCATGCGGTCAGCCCGACTTTAAGCCTTGTCGCAAACTTTTACTCACCCAATATGATAAGGAAAACTATCTAGTTCACTTTAGCATCTTAAAATTTTATTTAGAAATGGGCATGATTTTAAAGAGTTCACCGCATTATTAAATTTAGACAGAAAGCCTTCCTCAAACCATATATTGATAGCAACAGCCAGAAACGTGCACTAGCCCAAAATAATTTTGAAAAAGATTTTTATAAGTATAAGAATAATAGTCTATTTGGTAAGACGATGGAGGATGTTAGAAAACGTGCAAACTATAAACTAGTCAATGATGTTACAAAATTTAAGAAATTGGTCTCATCACCTCTATTCATCGATAGAGACATTATCGATGAGGACCTTGTAGGTGTTAAAATGATAAAATCTGAAGTTGAGTTGTGCAAGCCCATCTATATTGGTCAAGCTGTACTAGATTACTCTCAGCTTGAAATGTACCAACTCTTTTATAAAATACTAAAACCATGTCCTCTCGTAAAAGAGGTTCCTTTGTTGGGTGGTGATACAGATAGTTTCTTCTTAGGTATTACCACTCAAAAAGATTTAAATTTCAATGAAGTAGGAAAATCTTTAGAAAGATATTTTGATACATCAAATTATCCTACTGATCACCCACTCTACTCCATCAAAAATAAGGCAAAACTTGGCTGCTTTAAGGATGAGACAGCAGGGAAGGAAATAGATGAAATGATTCTCCTCCGTCCAAAAATCTACAGTATGAAATTAAAGGATGGCGACGATAGTACTAAGCGCGCTAAAGGCATATCAAGATCATTGGTGTCTAACATGAAACATAAAAATTTCAGGGAAGCCTATAGAAATAAAAATATAACGTTTGTCAATATGACAATCTTAAAATCTAAGTCGCATGAGATCAAAACTCATACTTTTAGGAAACGGGCGCTTTCAGCATGGGAGGATAAGAGGTGCTGGTTAGAACATAACATATCTCTTCCACATGGACATCCTGATACAGACATACCACCACCCAAAAGAATTAAACTCACACTACCACATTCAGGAAACGTCTTAGCATAATCATCCTTAACTTAGTATTTTCATGTTGATTTCTGTAGATAAACACTGCTGTTTTATGTATCGCTTTAGATCGTTTCTTCCTTGTGAATATATGCCTACAGTCATCCCATTCCCCTTTTATCTGTGAAGACTTTTTCATACACATATTTTTATTTCAATAAACATATCACAATGACTTCACTTTGTTTTCCGAAACACTAAAGTTACGAGGGATTTAGTATCTTTCACATGGATGCACTCTTGTAAACCATTGGTAATTTTGATAGCAATAGACGGCATAGTTTGTTTGACGCCGGGATGATAGAAAATAGATTCAAACATCTTCTCGACTATTCCATATGAAGCGTCTTTATCATGAATGAAATCACCTAAAATGTATTCTTTTTTCTCACCAACAGAAATAGGTAGAATCAAATCACTTTGAATGTAAAGGTGCTGTTCATGTTTATCAAGTGTCATTGGCGTTTCTATACCAATCGTATGCGCAGCAGTAAACACAGTTTGTAGCATTGAAAAACCAGAGTTTTTTCAAATTTTTACTCAATTGACATTGAATGTCATCACCCAGTTTCAGAACAACGCGTTGATTTTCAATTGAAAAGGAAATGTGGTGTGTCTTTACATCATATTTACTTTTCATCAAATGCTTCAACTTCTGTTGTATATAAGGATTTACTACATGAATGAAGCTTTCAACTGTATGATATAGACGCGGCATTATATTGATAGCAACTTTAGATTCTTCATAAGACTGGTAAATTTTCTTGATGCGATCGCCATAGACGTCCACCCACCATTCATCATTAACTGAATCAGCTTTAGTGTGATATTCATGAGAAGCATACACCACACCGCTTCCAATAATAGGTGTATAATGTCTTACAAAATGACGCAAGGTTGGAGAGAAATAAACTGTAAGTTTGTCATTATATTTCTGAATAACCAACTTATTTTTGTCCGCCATAATTTTCTCTCCATACTTCTTACCCACAGTCTCATTCCATCGTTTTACTAACTCAATAAGTGATAAAGGTTGAACACCACGCTTTTTCAAAATGATGCGTTCTTCACATTCTACAACATCTTCATCAAATATTTTAAATCTATAATGAAATTTGTTGATTCGATTTGAATAAACTTTTTTAACATTTGCAGTAGCAATTGACGTTAGATGTAGTCCATGGCCAAAACCGAGATGTGGATAGAATTCATTATCCAACCTCAGTGTAAGACCTTTAGTAAAAGAATGAAAGCGAAGGAACTGTTTCCCACTCCAATGATAGATAGTAAACTCATAAGCTTTCTGATTTTTATTCTTCATGATGGAAGTATTACCACTGTTGAATGCCTTAATAATTTTCTCATTCCCAAATGGTTCATAATAATCTGATTTTATCTGAATCCATTCATAGTTCCACTTTCCATCTGATGTTAAATTGTATGGGAACTGGAATGCATTATTCATCGTTATTCCATCATGGGTGCGAGGAGTCAGTATCATTTCTTCCAAATCATTCACATTTTGAATATTGCTATCATAGCAAATACTAGAAACGCCAACCTCCCATTCACCTTCTAAATGCAGTGGCCGATTTAATTCTACTCGATAGTCTGATGGTTTATTTTTGGGAAATTTATTCATAGAAGCATTACTGGGTAAGTAGATTAGAAACGAGTCCTTATTTTCACTTTCCATATTATTCACATTGGAAAAAATATATTAGCATACTTTTGCATTAACTCTTCATTCGGAAATGGAGTGTGATACTTGTCACAGCATCTTTATGAAAAGGAATCAACGCACCAGCATCGTCATAAATGGCAATATCAATTTGTGGGATGTAGTTTGATTTCAGCTTTGTATAATGCACTTTCTTTAAAGTATGCTCAGATAAAATACTGCAGCTTTTTGGCTGGTATGGTATCACTGCTAGCAATGGAGCTTCAACATCTCCCACACGTACATCTTCACCAATATTGGAATGTATCTGAAAATAGTTAATACGACGCGATAGCGACATGTCCGCGCTAGCTTCGGTTACAGTACCACTTTTAAAGATATTTTGATCAAAACCCAAAATGTCCATTAGAGTTTTATCCATAATTAGTTCAATACCTTTTCCACTTATAGTGAGAGACAAAGTACCTTCTTTTTCAGAAAATGAAATATGTTGCTCATTAATCACTTCATTTAAATAATCTACAACCAATTTAACCGAAGTAATAATGCGAGGCATCAACACTCTTGTTTCATGTAAGATACCACCGAAAGGCTCTACACACTTTCTGTATAAAGATACGGTCAATTCTGTATCAAATTGATTTGGCCTTTCACATGGTAAATGTTGCATATCAGATTTTCCATGAACAGCTGCAGAACGATGTCGTAAGAACTGATGAAAATCTTTTGAACAAACTAATACTAGATCATCATCATTTAATTTACTTATTGCAATATGATTAAATGATTTGATATAAGTCAATGTTGCCACTTGTTTACCATCAACTCGAAGGAGATAATTAAATTTCTTCAATAATGTTTCAGGAGTCATGTTTGTCTTTCTTGGCTTAATCACAATCTTCTTCACCAACGTCTTCTCATTTTTTGGAATAAGATCTACATAATAAGCTTCCTCTCGATACATTAACTGTTTATGACCACTTATGTGGTAATTAACGTTAAAATTATCATAGCTAGTTAAGGCGCTAGCGAGGTAACCTAAATCATTTCTTAAACTTGGACTTAAACCAACAATCCAATCTTTCTCAACTACATGATGTACATAATTATGATCATCATTGTGCGGAGTAAATTGGACAATATGTCGAATAAAGTTGCGACTTTGCAATTCCTGAAACAGCGACGGTTGATAAATACCATAACACCAAATCACACGATTGATAGGTTCCTTAAACAACTCCCTTCTTTTATCCAATGAATTCAGCGTGAAAACAGTTTTACCTGCATGAGATGGACCTGATACAGTCAGAACTTTATCGCATTGAAGTCTGAAATCCATTTTAATACTTTGAGATTCAACATTTGCATAATTAACGCTTAGAGCCAAAGATATTACCCAATAGGTTACCCACGACAGGAGCTAACATTGGAAGTATTGCTGAAAGGAAACCACCCTTTTGTGTTAGAGTTTTCCTCTTTCTTTGAAGGGTGACTTTAGGATTGGAGATGAAACGCAATTTTGTGGCATATCGCTTAAGTAACTTTCGTTGTTTTGGTGCTAATTTCTTCGTCCTCAACTTCCTCACATGAGAAATAATTTCACGAATGAATTTATCGTTAGCATGTCGTATAGCATTGTATCGCTAATTTGCTTTCATTCGTCGGAGAGCTTGAATGGCTGAAGAAAACTTTTGACTTTTACGTTTCGCCATTTTCCGTATTAGTCTTTGCTAAAACCTATCTTTACCACATTTGCATAGGTACTAACTATTGCGGCATAAGTGACACTCGAAATGAGCAATGTCACAGTGGTTACATTTGCAAAGTTGAATGCAATTACGTATGAAACAGCGTTGACAAAAAGCATGCTTACATCTCTTGAAGATGCGCTTTTCATTTCCATCCTTTCGCTTACATACATCACAACACATAGTTTCACCGTTACTGATGTCTATAGCAAGTCTTTTTGAAGATATGAATTTGCTAGCCTTTTCTAAATAATAGACACATGTACAGAAGGAATATACTTCGAGAGTGAGCAGACATAGCTCGAAAACCAGTTGTGCCACAATCAAGTACCACTACATTTTCAATTTTTCTTTATGGAAAGTTGAATGTGAATATCTGAAATCGATTCAATCACTAGACTGCTACGATGATGGTTAAATGCGTTAAGACGTTCAGCAATTTTTATCATATGTCTTTTAAAAAATTCTTGGGGGTGATCTACCACTTCCATTGAATAAGAAGCAAAATGGAAAGAGCGACTTTCCACCTCTTCCTTTCCAAAATGACTAAACTTAATTTTCGCAACTAATCGCGCCATGATAATGCTATCAGAGACCGTTTATTATCCGTTTTATTACTACTATAATCTTAATGCTGGTCGTGCTGGTTAATGCTACGAAAAGATGGGCCGTAAGCCGGCGCACTTCTACTAAAAATTACGTCTGGCGACTTTGTGTACTGGTAATGATTATTAGTAAGAAATTGAAATGAATGTTTTGGATTTACTGCTACCAGTTTTCTTTTGACTATCGGCTGCGTAAAGTAAGTCTTTGTATATCTCATATGTAGTGCAGGTACAGACACTGCTAATGAAATTTTATGATACTTGTACAGTATGTGTAACTAAATGAAAAATGACGAAAAAATTGGAATTCAATTAAAATATCGTGGCATAGTGGTTACGCTCTCTATAATTACATTGTCACATAAAACCGTAATTCTCAACAGCACATGTATGACGATAAATAATTACCTTGATTGTCCATTTTCGAGCGTGGGACGGTGAAACTGCGCGAAGCATGTGAACTTCCCTGTTAGAGGTGTGCAGCGATTGGCTGCGATGCAGCCGGGAATCATCATCGTCCTCTGTGACGTCATAGCTTGACATTAGACAAGTTATCTCTCTTCAACGGTGATGACTTAGATGAAAACATCCGGTGGAAGATAATAAAGAACGTTGTGTCTTCCGTTTTTGCTAATAAAATTGATACGTAAAAAGTACCGTAAAAAGTACCTTTAAAGATCCTGTTGTCATGCACACTTCCAGGCCAGGCAGTCACGACGTCAGTAAAAACACAATCAGAATTGCGGATGGCCTGCACATTGATTGAATGGATATTCTTCCGATTGATGCATTCCGCAGGATATTGGTGCGAAGGAGTAGCGATGATTTGGACATGAGTACAGTCAATGCAACCCAGGAGATTCGGCAATTTGTGCTTCTCGAAAAATACTCTCTTCGCACCAGGATCCAAGACAAAAGCGTCAGGATAGCTTTCAACAATGGCAAACGTAACTTTTTTGATCACACGACTAACAGTGGCTTGATCCACTCATATCCAAACTCCCAGAGATATTTGCATGCATCCAGTCGCATAAAATCTGAATGCGATGCAAATCTGCTGGATAGGCAAGACTTCTTCCGGTGGGAGATCTCAAGGACGATTGTAAATGATCGGTAATCCGAATCAAGTTCTGTCTTTCAAAACGAAATAGTCGATTGATGTCTAAATCATCATAACCTTCCAATGGGTTGAGGTGATCCCTTAATAGTCGCTCCCCTTTGCATTCGTCGGTAGTAATTCATATAAACGAAATCCATCGATGTGACTTGTGACATGGAAAGGGCATGCTCATAGATTATCTTGCACATTTAACGCAGTCCATAATCAATAAATGTTTCTGCTAGCAACACCAATTGCAACCTTGCCAATTTGCTAGTAATTACTTCCATCTGAGAAGTAGTTGCTACCCAGTAAAACGTTCATACATACCAACTTTCGATTTTGCTGGTAGACTTGATGTAGAAGTTTCTTACTCAGAAGTAACTTTTCGTGCATGCAAATCAGTGATTGTAGTACTTACTAGGAAGTTACTACCACGATTTTCAAGTAATTACTAGGTAGCTACTTTTCATGCATACCAGCCCTGGTCTCTTCAGCTCAGAGTTAAAAGCTCTGGAGACTCAGTGCGCTGTCGAGTCTATCTCGTCAGCACAGCCGCCCTCATCTAGTGTGCCAGCGAAGACTCCCTCACCCACCCCGATTGAATCTTATCCGAAGCCGAGTGAATCCTCTAGCGATGAGTCGGCTACTAGTAGCAGCGACAGTGAAGAAGAGGAGGAAAAAGGGTCGGCGAAGGCTCACCTAGTCGAGAGTGTCGACCTCGATAGCGAGGTAGAGGCGGTGGGGGAAGTCTACCTCGATAGCGAGGTGCAGCCGGCTAAGTCATCGAGCAGTGGTGGGATTGCGGCTCAATGTCACAACTTCATTATGCGCCCACCATTGGTCGATGACTATGACAAGCTGAAGAATGAGTTAGCAGTGTGGAAGAGAGACTGTTTCTTCTATAAAGCGAGTTCCGAGAACCTCTCGCGAGTCACTCAGGAGCTCAAGAAGACTCAAGCTAGAGTTCTTGAGAAAGAAGGGGGGTCGATCGCGAGAGGTTCTCAACCTCGCTAGTAAGGCCAGAGAAGAACATCTCCTGGTCAAGAGAGAGAGTCAGGAGTTGAGAAAGATGAGGGAGGAGGTAGAAGGGCTGAGAATGCAGTTGGGGAAGGTGGTGGCGACTAATCAGGAGCTGCACCAACAAGTGAAGAGTAGCAGTACTCGACGATCAAGTCTCCTCCACATTCCACTAGATAAGAAAGGTGTGTCCGCAAGACCGCTCCCCTGTGAACGTGGCAGAGGCGAGATGTGTTATAGCAGGGGTAAAAAAGGTATTGAATGCCTTCATTTCACATTCGAGCATAAGAAGGTAATCACAGGGTTCCTGTTCGAAGCACGCCCGGATAAGATCTGAAAGTTAAAAATAAGTAACTTAGAAGTCAAGATGGTAACTAACAACTTCTTTCTTCACAGATATCAATGAGGAGCGCCCACCTGCTTCCATCAACGAGCCGGAGACGAAGCGGCAAGCTTGAGTCCCATATTTCCGCATCATCCCGAGAATATGCCATGGGCCCTCATAAGGGCCAACCTTCTAATGTAGCTACGGCGGTCCCAAGCCCGCGCCTTAACTTCGGTTAAGACTACAGAGGGGAAGGAACTCGTGTGTCACGAGAAATGATGAAGGGATGATATGGGTTTGGTCATTCATGCGCCACAACGCAACATAACTGACTTCTCTCTTCTCTAGTGAACAAGCTCTGAACGCATAAGTTACTTTACTGTATCGCAGTCCATTGCTATATAAAGTATTGATGACAACGTAAGTTAGTAGAATCAGCAGAAAAAACATAGGGAGACAAGCGATGTAACAAATATGCTCATTTCGAAGATTGAACTCAACATGATAAACCGTTGATGAATAATACTACCGCGAAGTGTAACAAGTCTACCGTTTACAGAAATCAACTACATGGTATCAGTAGAGGCTGGTTCATGAAAAGTCGTCATGAAAAAATGCTTTATTTTGTCTTTGATTTATGAACAGCCATCATTGAAACCCGTTTTACTAATGGCAATGACAATATGGTTTATTTTATTCAGAAGCAAATGATCGCCGTAACCATGAAAGTTGTCCATCCGAGAAATATGCTTCCGCAGATGTCGTGTATAAAGCTCAGAAGCATCAGTAACATATTCTTGTCCATAGGAACGAAATTGAAAGTCAACACTTTCCGTTTCTTCACCTTGTGAAAAACTGAAGGGTAGGGTTCTCTACGGTTGGATTTAGGGATTTAGGGTTTGTATAACACAAGTTGATGTTAACCGTTAGATGAAACATAAAGTTTGAAGAAGCTTTGAGTGATGAAAGTCAGTTACATTCTTCAACATTGTCCGATGTAAATCAACTGCTTTTCATTGTAAGAAATGTATTATAGAAAAGTGACCAGAAGTTGAAATATACTGGACTCTGTAAATGTTTTGAAAAACGTTATGTAGTCACTATCGATAACGTACCAGTTTTACTAAATGTGTCGTTTCTTGTAACGTGTTCTTGTAACAACTTGTAACGTTTCTTAAAAGAGTCAAATGCATACGAGTTAGGAAACACTCAAAACACGTGTGAGATAAAAATCAACCAAGTTGATTGTGTGAGTACCTCACAAAAGTGTTGCACATGTTTTACGGGAAACTTGAAAAGGAGAACTGTATATCGAGAACGTCTACCATCAGCTAAGCTAGATGAACACCAATGATATATTCTAACTTCAACTTTCCGACGTTCAAATGAAATTCGTAAACATGAACCTCTAGACTCCGTGGTGTAAAACTACATGACGACTGACAACAACTTTATGTTGGTAAAACTTTCATAGGTTGATGATTGCAGCCGCGTTTAAAGTTGATATTAAGTACTGCAGAAACGCAGTTTTAGATGCAGTTCAACGTTGTGACTTCAACTTCGCACATTGAACTAATAAAATGAAAAAGTCTGTGTAGAGGTACATAACACTCTCATCGGTATGAAATAGCAAAGCGTGTAACGTCATTGAATTATCAAAGGAAAGTATTTGAGTTGCAAGTCTGTGTTGACGAGAGTGGACTGTCCATGAGTATTTTAAAGGTTAGAATAAAACCTGTAAGTTTGTTTTTCATGTGCATTACAAATTGAGAGAATCAAAACGTGTCTCATTACAAACGAGCAAGTTAAGTGAGTGTAGAAAAAAGAAAACTTTGTGTGTGTCATAAAGTGCTATTTCATCTAAAGGTTTCACACACACTCGGTCTTGCAAGTTGAAATGATAGCATCAAATGTGAAACGTGTCTCATTCCTGAACTAATCGTGCGTTGCTTGTAAGTTGATACATTAATAGAATCAACATTGGAACCTGCATCAAGTGATTTTCTACGTGAATGCAGACGATGTGAAAATGACACACTGATTGAAACTTAACAATGTTTGCAGTATTCAACACGCTGCCATTCAAAAGCAGCTAAAACGTTTATCATAAAACCTGTCAGTGAAACATGTGATAATCATCCGGTGTTGTCTTCCAACCCTAATGTACACACAAAGGTTCACGAGTAGAGACAGCGCTATCTGTCGCCTGTTTGTCACGCTGCCCCCTCAGCAGATAGTGTGCCAAGAACACAAAGATGAATGATAACGCTCTCTCTCTCTCTCTCTCTCTGGCACCCGTCTGTCGCATTGCCCCCTATACACATTGAATTTTCTATCTCATCTGTCCAACGAACAAGGATGCAGGAACTTATCGTCAACTCCCTCATCTCAAGCCCTCCCACCTAGCTGATCCCCACACAGCTCATTGCTATCGCACCGGAGATATCGTGGGCGACTGAAAGGATTCGCAAGTTGACAAGTCGTTACTGAGCACTCACGGTTCCGCGCGCGCAAGAAACCATTTACTGCTAAACCACGGACACTGTCGATTTGTTCAAGGCTTCAATGCCTTGCTAGCCAGTTACAAAAATGTTGGAGAAATATAAGGGAGACGTTCACACTCATTCATCAAATACAAATCGTTTGATGCAATGTCGTTCGATATAGCCTTCTTTGATATGATCCGAACCCTTGAGCTCCGCTGTGGATGCAGAGTGAAGATGGGAAAAGTCTTTCTGCTGGCTGCTTTGCAGGCAGAGAAAGACGAAGCAATTCGCTGCCCCATCTACCTCATTCCACATGAGCTTGTGGAAAACCCTTTGCTCAAGGATATGGCGCTGGAGTATCTGGCGTTGCTGAGAACTCAGCGTCCGGAATACTTCGAGTAATCGAAGTATTTCATCGGCCCTTCCGAGAGCCCTGCCACCAATTCGTTGGAGGCCACCATATTAACAAAGAAAAGTTACAGACTGTGCCACACACAAACACTAGATTCAAGGATCTCTATCTTTCTTAGAAAATGAAGAAAATTAAATTCATCTGATGAGAAAGCAACTTCATGACAAATGTTAAACGTGTACGTTGTCCAACACAAATCTTTTAAGTCCTAACTTCCATGAAATCATCATGTTTAAAGTTTTAAAGCCCATATGATAAGTAGCAATGATCTATTGCAGTTAAATAGTGTAAAACATAAACGTGTGTAGACAGATGATGGATCTTAGACGTGAAGTCATGAGATTTATTTCTTCACCACCCGTCAAATCGAAATAGTAATGGTGTTAGTTACATTGGAAGAATCATCAAAGCAAAATGTTCTATAGTAATGCAGGCAATGACAGTCATGTATGGATGTACTGTTTCAAATAGTTGTTGTGTTTAGCTGAAGTTTCTCATATAAACGGCATCGCATCTCTTCCACGTTCGTTCATGTCAAGCAGATTGTGTCATAAAGACTTATACATACGCGTCCTCATAAACGCTGTGACTGACTTCATGTTGAAAAATAAGTGTGAGAGCATTGCAGTTAGAAACAATGTTCTCATACTTCAACCTTTCAGATGTATAGTCGTGACAGTGAATAAACATAGCGATGCGACTTATCTTCATACTAGTTTTTTCACATAACGTGACAGTGATGTTTCATCTGAGTAAAGAAAACTTGGTGATCAACTGCGTAAATGATACTCATACCGTGTACTGATGTACATAGAGACTTCAACAAATTTCCATCAATCCATTCACATATATTTCGATAGAGAATGAGCTTGTTCACAACCAAAGAATGGCAGGCCTGAACCAGAGAAAGAGATAATCAACGGACCTGTTTGATACTGCTTTTGAAATGGAAACATTTACGACATGTGTACAGTGACTTATTTCTCGACACAACCTTCCAATGATGAAATCAACATAACATGCAATGATCAAGTCAATCACGCTTTCAGATGTAAATCAATTTTCAATCACGACTATTTCATGTGTCTCATCAAGGCAGTCTACTAGATCTATAAACATGATGTGTTATAATTCAAAAACCTTTAACAGAATCTGACTGCACTGAATCTCACATTGACAACATCAGTCATTTTTCGATTATATGTTACCAGTCTAATCAAAAGGAAAGGCTTGTAGTGACTGAACTCTTAATACGTTCATGGCAAGCTTTTACAAACAACGTTTCATGTACCGTTGGAATACGATCCATTTCAATGCATACTCCATGATATGTTATTCCTACTTTCGCACTCAGTGTCTTGCCCGCATCAACAAGTTACTTTAATCTAATTTTTACATGAATAAATCAACAGTCCTAATGCTGTATGATATCTCGATGTGTCACTACTCTTACTTCTAACGATGACGATGCTTCATACGGATTGCTACACTACCTATTCATTAAACTTCGCAATCTCAACCTTTGATTTCATCGAAGATAAACCTCTAGTTTACATACAACGACTATGTCATGTGTTCTATCTTATACACTCAGAAAGACTGTTGCATCCATAAACATGACGTGATACAATTGTAAAACCTTTTAACAGTATCTACCTTCACACTAAATCGCATACATTCATTTCAATGCAAGCTAGTTCAATTCATTGATAGTAACTGTAGACCTACATCTAACCTGAGTACTATGTTCACAAATATTTTGCACAGATGCTACAATATTCTCAATTCAAAATGTGTTGCTAGCGACAGTACGCAAACAGTGTTTCATGATAGACCAGGGCATAGGTTTGCAAGACAATAGGCGTCGGTGATTGCTCACAATCCTATCTACTGTCAGCGTGTTGGCGACAGTTTCCATTCAACTTCAGTCAATAGGGAAGATGATGACGGGAAATCTCTGATAACGCTTCAGGTCAGCACATCAAACATGAAAATGAACGATAGGTTGACACAGTCGTATTACAACTACCAACCGATAGTCTAAAGCGATTTGATTGCGCGAACAAGACATTTGAAAGGCTGCTGTATCATTCTCATATAAACCAGTCTCTTGCATTTCACTATCATAGTCATGTCCGATAAGCCAAGAGCGTGCGTTATACCACTTCGCATTCTACACCATAGAGAAGAATTCCACACTGATATCTACGGTGAGGATATCACTGTCAAATTTATGAAGTATTATTCATACTTCACTTTGAATGATGATATGAGCCGTCGACTACAGCAAGAGATGGGCACGGTGATGAGTCAGGCCGAGACGGTGGAAAGTGAGGAGTTGGCAGTGGAAGCGAGTGAAGATGAATATGAGGAGATTATTGTGATATCAGAAGAAGTAAGAGTTTTACGCATGCATACGAATGGCTGTCATCTCAACTCGATCATGTTTTCTTTCAGTGACGGGAGTGAGTGATGGACGTTCTTTATATCATAAAATCATCATGCAAACATACAGCACGCTGTTTCACCACATTTTCTCGTGAATGAATCATGAGTTCTTATAAGAACTTCCTTCTGATGCAGCTAAAGCGGTCCCAAGCCCGCCACATATCTTCGGATATGGAATGCAGAGGGGAAGGATAAATGATGACATGGAATGAAGGGAAGCCAAACTTGCACCACATGCAGCCACAAACATTTCTATCTTCATTAAGATGACATTTAATCACTTGAATTCTAATGTGACCATCGCATCCTTAGATCTCAGTACAGTCAACTCTCTAACGTGCTTGTTAAACCTATTATATCTAACTTAACAAACGGTGAAATGATTCTAACATTACTTCAAACTTTACAAACAACTTTATTTCTAACTTTACAAACAACAACTTTACCTCTAACTTAACAAACACTGGAACGATTCTAACAATATTTTATACTTTACCTATCTTACAAACTCTGAAATGATTCTAACTTTATTTCAAACTTAAAAAACATCAACTTTATTTCCAACTTTACAAACAGTGAAATGCTTGACTATATTTTATACTTTACCTATCTTAAAAAACACTGAAATGATTCTGATATTATTCCAAACTTTACAAACAGCAAAATGGTTGTAACTTTATTACTAAGTCAATCCACTCTTTTTGAAGCCCAACTTTATCTGAAAAGAAAACGACACAGTATGTACATGATATGTTATTGAAACCCACACCGCTTTTTTGTTACACTAACAATTCATTTCAATGTGAGCTAGTCCTGTATCACTCATTTCATACGACATAACTTTTCACTTTACTTATTCCTACAATGTTACTACTATGTGTTCCAAACTTTATGAGATCGCTTTCATTTATATCTCACACTTTCTTCATCATACAACCAAGTGAATGAAATTGATGATACATTATCTGACTAAACGTTTTGAGTCACATTCTACACGAACAGATATCACTAACATGGATCACATATAACGCTAAGTCTTGTCATAGGGTTGACTATGCTATGGACTTAATGATTTATCTATGTAACTTACACGTATAAAACGCTAAATCCCTAAATCCTAACACTGGGATGCCTATCCTATGGATTTAGTGATTTAGGAGTTTTGCTGTATAATTTAGTAAACTTGTCTCTGTCAGCGTACGACATTTAACATTCATGTAAATCGCTTGAACTAAATTCACTTTGATGATGGATGATAAAATCCGTGCATGCGGTCATTTAGTAGAGTTTTCACTTGTCTGCATTTGTGAAGACGTTTTCCTATTACTCCTCTTACTGATTTTCTTGTTCACTGTAAATCATATTAGCAGATCATTTAACGGTTCCAATCTGTCGAACAACATTCATATCAACACCACAAGCGTTGTACAATTGTACAATCTGTATAATCCTAAACCTCTGTATGACCCTATATTTCACTTAGGTTTTATTTACTCTTTGGTCATTGTCTACCTGGATTTTCAAGATGCTTCACATTGTAAAAGTCATACTGGTGAGATTTACAGTTCTATCCCCATTCGTCATAACACGTTCGACGAATCCTACCTTGTACAAAACATGGATGTTAAAGTACAACCCTGACTGATGAATGATGTTTGCATATTCCTAGCTTGGATAACAACAAACGTTGATGCGTTGACTATTGTATATTTTCCTGATCAACTCTTTACACACTTATTATTCCAATCACTAAGATACATACAAAGTATTCAACTCTTCTATTGAACATGCATCAATCACCTTTCAGCTGAATGCATCAAATGTAAAGTGTATAACATAATGAGCATGTAACTATCTCTTATCAACGATATGAAACCTGTCTTTTCATCACGAAATTGAGTCTTACCTTCAAAGTCATTTTACAAAGCGAACATATGCATCATGTGTTGCATGTATTCTACACTAAAAGAGATCGCTAATTTCATTATCCAAAACGCTAAATCCCTAAATCCAATCGTAGAGAGCCCTACCCTTGGATTATGGACTTTAGGAATGTATCCATCTCATTGACTTGTTCAAGAATGTACTTGACATTGTATTGTTGACTTCATTCGCAGCAAAGGTGTGTAACACATCCCTACATCTAAAAACATCCGTTTACAAAACATTTATCTATTTATCTCTGCACTTTCATATCACACTTGGTTTACATTTTCTATTTTGATGTCATGTAAATCTCACTTGGTCATTCATAAGTGACAAACGCGATAGACTACGTGTTATTCGTAAATGACGTGTCACTTCATAAACATCGGTTGGTTAATCCTAGTTACACATTTACCCCTGCGACTTCTAAACGTTTGAAACTCTGCTGTCACGAAATAAGGTCTAAATACATACACCAACAATTATTCTTATCCATCTCACTTGCAGGTTTCACGTTCAATGCAATAAACTTACGATTTGGGTTTTTTGACAACAAACTCAAATCGTCAAAAACTTGCATGCGTTGTCTAATATTCAATTCATTTTTTACATCTAACATGATTCGCTTTACTTCACATCCAAAGTTGATGTATACCTAACAGATGTATTCACTCTGAATTTACACTTCACTGATTGTGAAAAGACTGTCACACAAAACATTTTGTATACTGCAGCCTGGGTCTCAACTAAGGATAAAAACTTTCTAATGCTGTTGTGAGTTCGGTCAGTCATAAAACAACATGATAAACGTTCTAACTATACAAACGGAATAAACTTCAATGATCAAACTTTACTTTCACAAACGTGTGTCACGGTAAAACTATTTGACTACACTAAACTTTCTGACTACAATCACGAATAAAACTTCGATGATCAAACTTTATTTTCACAAACGTGTGTCCCGGTAAAACTATTTGACTACATTATCACTTCATCGGTAAAACTTTTGTATAACATGACAAACTTAATAACTACACGAACGGAATAAACCTGTTCAATAATAAAACTATTTGACTACACTTGCATTTCATGAAACATGATAAACTTTCTAACTACACTAACGAATAAGACATGTTGATCTTTTAGGTGGTGATCCAGACAGCCTTTTCCTAGCAGTCACAACTGATAAATCTATTGAGCGAGATGATATCCTTAAAGAACTGAGTTCATATTTTGATGCTAGCAACTATCCAACATCACATCGCTTATATTCGGTCAAGAACAAAGCTCGCCTTGGATGTTTTAAAGATGAAAGTGCGGGACATGAAATTGATGAGATGATTCTTCTTAGGCCGAAGATGTATAGCATAAAGTATAAAAGCAAGATGGACTGCATAAAAAGGGCAAAAGGTATATCAAAAGCAGCTGTTCGTAAAATGAGTCATGAGAACTACAAAAATGTATTGGACAATCAAAGTGAGAGCTCCATTGAGATGATTGTACTCCGTTCAAAACATCATACTGTTTCAACTCATAAACTCCGTAAACGTGACCTCTCAGCTTGGGAGGATAAGCGGTGTTGGATTGATGCCAACTTTTCTTTACCTCATGGTCACTATGCTACCGGAATACCACCTCCAAAGCGTCGAAGACTGAAAACTCATGATATGCATGATTATACACTAATTGATTGATTTTGTGAGTGAAGATGTCCCACCCTTGTGTAAACAATTGATATGAAACCTGAGTAAAAGTACAGGCTAATATTTGCTACTGAACTTATGACATCGTGCACATTGTAACAATTACTACTATTTGTACTAAACTGATTTTGAAATATGTTGTTTTCTTTATATGCGCGATAAAGTGGGAATCTTATCGTAATATAAGTTTGAATAACTCATTTGTCAAAGTTTAACGATGAACAGAATTGATGCACAACGCTGTTGGTTTGTTTCTTATATCACACATTTTTAGTACTAATGTCATAACACATCAATGCACTTGATTATTCACTTACAGTATAGCAGCTTATTGATATACACCTGAATTCTTCGTTTGATGATTCTACTACGGTAGTGTGTTCATGCACATTGTAACAATGACTACTATTTGTACTAAACTGATTTTGAATTATGTTGTTTTCTTTATATGCGCGCATAATGGGAATCTGATCATAATATAAGTTTGAATAACTCGTTTGTCAAGGTTTAACAATGAAGAGAATTGATGCACAATGCTGTTAGTTTGTTTCTTATATCACACATTTTTAGTACTAATGTCATAACATCAATGCACTTGATTATTCACTTAAAGTATAGCAGCTTATTGATATACACATGAATTCTTCGTTTGATGATTCTACTACTGTAAAGTGTGTTCTCAACAAAACAGTTTGTTCAGTGAAGAAGAGAAAAGTGTGTTTTATGTGTGCGCTTGGCACATGAATGTCTACCTTTGATTCATTTAGATATATGCAGTTCATCTCGCATATATGTGAGACAAACAGGAGAGTGGTTGGGAGAACATGACCGAGCGATAGAAAAGATGACATTGAGAACTCATGTGTATTCCATACTGCTGCTCAACAATGAGTCATTCAGTGCAATGGAAATTTTATAAAGTAACCTGTCTCAATGTCGTCCTGGTGGTCAGAGTATGCCGTTGAGACGAAAACTTGCAAGCAAGACGCAGAGAGGTTTCACAAGGATTAAAACTGCCAACGTCCCGTGCGATACTCCCCGGACTTCGCTGCTGTCTCGAAATCACCAACAGGAAGTATTGCACCAAAAACCTCCCTACCATACACCCTTTCAGTCAGTTTGAGAAATGGCCTGATAGCAGAGTGGAACCATGAAAGTTAACTCGCTTCTTTATAGTGGATGTTTGATGAGGTAGGAATCCTCGCTCGTCCAATCAGAACTCTCATACACACAAATGCCTTGGTTGACTTCAGCAGGCTCGAAAATCTCAGAAAACCTCCAAAAATAACGAATTTAAATTTTTCGGCAGTTTTGCTAGTCTATGACTTGACCTGAATCATGACCTCTCGAACAAACGTTGAACGAAGTCCATCCGATTCCTACAAGCAGACATACATGCCTTTAAAGTTTAGGCCTACTACGATGGTCTGATATCCAAGCCATCTCCTGGCTCTCCACTCACTCTGACTACTTAGGTGAGTGCGGCAATCGAAAAATCTGCCTTGGTTTCCTATGGAAACCCGGTTTTTGGAGTCATTTGATGAGAGAGAGGCGAATGACCTTTCCCGACTTACCACATGCATCTAATGACATAGTGTCCCATCACATCTTACAGTCAGAGATCAGTGGTAACGGTGGACAAAAGACTTCTCCGCTTGTAGTCTCAACACATACCCCATTCATACCTCTCTCCCGCTGAGATCAGGTCAATGTCAATTTAAGGTCACTCCTCATACCTCTGCTTGTAGTCCCATCACATCTTACAGTCACAGACCAGTGGTAACAGTGGACAAAAGGCATCCACTTCTACACAACATGCTCCATCTTGGACAAAATCCCTTCTCTGCTTGTAGTCTCACCCTCTCTCCCGGAAAAGTCAGGTCAAGGTTACTCCCGCCTCTGCTCATAGTCTCATCACATGACACTCAGTAATACATCACGCCTTCACATTTTTCCGTTTTTAGCACTACTTATAAAACCAGCAGTAGTCACATCACGTATTTCATGACGCGGAACGGTAACCCAAGGTCACGCGAGGTCATCACCTAAGGTCACGCAAGGCCATCACCTGAGGTCACGGGGCTGAGTCAGCATGATGACTCATCATTTCACATTTTGCACTTCATTTTGTCACGGGATCACTACTTAAGTCATCATATCAATTCAACTGAAAACGTAAGTTATCATGAATTCTGTCAAGGAGCGAAAGCCAGAATGATTGAGAGCACAATCACTAAACATGTTGGTGCCACATTTATTTCGTTTACAGATCCATTTTTTAAACGAGATGATTCTTCTAAGAAGTAAAAAGTAATCATTTTATTAGAAGGACACGAACCTCTTGATTTTGGACAGTTTTCATCATTGAGTGCAGTAAATCGACCACAACTGCTTTCTCAAGACAAATTATCGCAATTACTTTTAAATTTGTATTAAAGCAAAAACATGCTAACTTAAACCATTATAAGCATCGCTCATGCAACGCGCTATATGAAAGTTATATTTTAGTAACATAATGAGTTCACTTAGTGGTATTCTTTCATTTCAGATGGCCATGTCTCCTCGACCTGCACCAACGTCCGTTTCACTAAATCCAAGCAAACTACAAATGTCGACGAAATATCTTCATAAAGTAGTAAAACCAATACCAAACATACCCACAGGACATAATTTATGACGGCATAAGACTTTCATTGCAAACTCCTGTGACTACGATGACAGACTTGTGTATTAGACCGAACTTTGTAGGTCACGCTGTGAGCGTCCCCATGAATGCCTGGCTTGGCCAGCAATTAACCATAATAGAAGACTTTGTAAAATCCGAGGTGGAAGTACCTTCCGAATTGCTGAGTGCATGGCCGACCAAAATATTGTGCTATTATAAACCTTCATGGCAAGGAACTATGAACTATGAAACGTAAGTTACACCTGAAAATTTACCAAGCGCTTCTCATTGCTTGAAACATGTAAGCCCTAATTAAAAACAGGAAAAATGCGTTTCTCCTTATTCCTCAACCTACTGTATACTATATGTCAGTAGGTCGATTTGGATATTACAGAGGATATGAAGATCGGGAAGCCATTATTAAATTCTAAAATATGGCACATTCCTAATCAAATCCAAGAATTATTGGCCTCTTCAAATAAGAAAAAAATGTCTTCCGATTTGACAGAACATGCAGAATATACAGGGTCGGCCTATTGATCTCAACAAATATGTGGTCGCAATCCACAATCAACGCACAGAAGAATCTTCAATCAGCATTCAGAGCAACTGGTCTCGTACCATTTGATGAACGTGCGGTGTTGAGCAGACTTCCCGGTCAGACTGAATCCAGTGAAATGGTGAAGGTGCTCAATGAAAGAAAATCGAGGTTTGGGAACAACTGAGAAGCCTAAAATCAAGCGTGGAAGATATAACCAGGTAAGGATATTAAAATTATTTCAGTAAATGAAGGAGAGACTTCATCCGGCGTGCGAGATGAACCAACTTCTAGTCGACAAGACTCATCTTATGACGAATTCGATGATGATGATGGCTCATGTGCCCATTGCTTCGTTTTGTGGAGATCTTTTGAAGGACCGGATTGGGTGCAGTGTCTTGAATGTTTGAAATGGTACTGTGGAAATTGTCACAGTTATGACGTTTATTTTGTTTGCGGTAGCTGCAAATAGAGCGGAATTTTTGTACTCGAAAATTGAACAATTATTTTGATTGAATTTGTACTAATACAGAATTGCTTTGGAATAGGCCTATGTTCTTCTTTGTCTCATTATTATGAAAACCCGAAATTCTGTTGCTGCAAGAATTTCTGCAAATATTTCGATAATATTTTTAAAATCGATAAATTTTTGAGCGGTAGCGCAATCTGAGCATATTACATCAACCAGAATTCTGCAAATTCGGCAATACTGATATGAGATCAATGAAACGGAAGGATTTGAATAGCTTTGAGATTATATGATAGCAAAATCCATTGTGCAACTTCTCATGTACAATTCTCAGTTCTATTGAGCAGTAACACTATTGGTGTAAGAGACTTGAGCAAAGTTCTGCGAATTTGACAATACTGGTATGCTGTCAATAGAACGAAATGGTTTGAATAATTTTGGGAGTAAGATGGTCAATGCCCCACGTTTAATTCTCTCAGCTCTATTGTTATCTCGAATGGAATAATAACACTGCCCACTCAATTTTCTCTCTCAAGAGAAGCAGTCTCAGCAATTCTGCGATTACACGGGAAAAATTTTGTCTCTGTATCGACCACACAGTTGATCTGTGAGGGTACGAGGTGTGGAGGCTATCGCGGCAAATTACAATTGGATGACTCGGACAAATATAAGGTTGTGCACAAACGATTTGATCAGACGACGACTAGACCACGACAATCTCTCCCCATCTTCCTTGTGATTTGGTGCTTCGAGAATTGCATGACTCTGCTAGTGCCTGCGACGTCGATACTTGTAAGCATCGGCTTGTGCAGCAACTTCAGAAAGCCTGGAATTTGGCTAGTCGCAATTCTGCCGAAGCTCAACAGCGGCAAAAGGAACAGTACGACAAGACTTGTCAAAACACCATGAGTCACCTTTCGATAGGTGATCGCGTTTATGTCTATACCCCTCAACCAAAAAAGGGTATAACAAAAAAATTGCAAAAACTGTGGAGAGGGCCGTATCGAGTCCTCGAAGCAACAGACACAAACGCACTATTGCTGCCAGTCAATGAGCCGCGAGCAAAAAAGCAGTGGGTCAATCTAAATCGCTGCAAGATGGCCGTTGAGCCTCATACTCCATCCTTTGCCTCGCCAGAGGAGCCGCTTTTACTAACATTTGACGATGATCCTCCTCGGCAGTCCACGACGCTCTAAAATTCACATTTGCTACCACCATCTGATACTCCTCAGCCACCCAGCCGCAACCAGACAGTCACTCGCGCTACCCCCTCCGTAATCGTGTACGCCTCACCCCTTTGCCGTGCCCTCTACCCAACCAATTTCTGTCCTCCTTCAGGTTATGGAATTTATTACCCAAGTAACTAATCAGGGACTGCTAATTTCCGAAAGCTCCCAAACCATCCATGAAAACTTCGTTGAAGCCATTGTGGACTACGTTCTCCATGGCAACACACCGTTGCTATGGCTCGTCAAGCTCGCGCCCCACGAATTTGTGGCTGTCATGCAGCATGCAGCCGCAAATGCCTATTTGGCGGGCCACAGATGACCAACCGTCTGTACCTGGTCTGCTCGTTAAACGATCGCGGTCCCCTACGACCATGGCCGGTATTGTATTGCTACCCCCGCAAACTTCTTGTCACTACCAAATCAATATCTTTCCTGACCTCGTTCACCCCATTCGTCTATACCTACCCCCAATTAAATGAAATTTCTTTTTGGTCCCACTCTACCCTAGACCTCCTTTTCAATGACCCCCCGCCTGGCGCCAACCCCTTCTTTTTGGCAAAGGGAATAGTCCTTATTTTTAAGCCTCGTCGGCTGACGGCCGACGCCGTGCGTCGCTTCGCCACCGTGTTGGAAAGCCGTTTCCCCCGTCTGCGCTGGTTCTTCCTGTCCCCCTTCCCATTTTCCGCTTCTGTTAATCTCGCCCTTTCTGACTCTTTTATTGACTCCCACGTGTTGCTCCATTTTAACCGTCTTCGTCCTTACCTCCGTTCCCTTTTATCCTCCTAATGGTTTCCCTTTTCGTATTTTTCCTATTGCTTCTGTTTCCTTTGTACTTTTTGCTTCCGTTACGTGCATTACCTATTTTCCTTATCGTTATGATGTAGTTGCATTTAATACAGTCCGATACCTCTCAGTAATTTTATGTTGTATTCTTTTTAATTCATCACATGTATCCGATGCAGCGTATATCCTAACTTTTAGCGTACTTATTATCGTAATCCTCGTGTGCAATTGTTCCTCTTGTGCTTTAGCTGTAATGTGCCCTTTGCTCCAAAAATATCGGTCGCCGGTCGCATCTTTGTCCCTCCTCTTATGTTGTTTTCCATTCCCTTGGTTTTAGTTCCATCCCTTTCTTGATTATATATCTTTATGTGCGCAATTTCCCGCCTTGTCTGAATATCATCCTAATAATGTCTACTTATTGCTATACCAAATCACCATAGTGCTTACTCTCGAGTGCAGCCACGTCATTGTTTTAATGCTAGTCTATTTCTGGTTATACTGTAGCTTTTATTGGTCATTTTATCCCGGTTCTTTAACCTAAATACCGTAGTGGCCAAAATATTAGCCCACCCTTAGATTTACCTAAAGTATAAAGCGATACGATTAAGCGTCTTCTGTCGTGTTCTTTTCATTTGAATACGATATCTATGATTTCATAAATGAGTCATTAATGATGGTCTGATGCAGTGAAATCTGTTTACTTCGATTTGACGTGATCACAGATTTGAATTTCGAATTTTTGAATCAGAATGGAAATGATTCAGAATTCCACTTTTCGTTCATTTCTTCGCATTATGGGTTGCAAGAAAGACATCACAGACTTTTGTCGAGGACAGATAAGTGCATATGCCAAAATGAATCTATCTCATGCTGACATTGCACGTCGATTAAAGATTTCACGGCGATCTGTGAAGAGACACTTGGATCGAGAATCATTGGGGCTACCGGTAACCAACAATCGCTATCTTTCCGGCAGGAAGAGGTGTACGACCGATAGAGAGGACAGATTCATCAAGTCTCTTGTTACCAAAGACCCTACAAAGCCATCTGCAAACATCGCTCACGCTGCATCAGAACTTAACATCTCCGTGAGTGATCGCACTATCCGTCGTAGATTAACAGATGATTTCAATCTACCAGCAAGGAGACCTTCAAAGAAACCGTTATTAACAGAGAAAGAGACTGGCTCGAATCAAGTTCTGTAATCTTCACAAGGATAAATCGCCGGACTGGTGGGAGAATGTGATGTTTACTGATGAATCTACATTTCAACAAGTTCGAAGCTGCGGATATAACTACATTCGAAGACCACCGAACCGAAGGTACGATCCGAAATTTACGATCAAAACCGTGAAACATCCTCCGTCAATCATGTGTTGGGGCGCCATTACTGCCAAAGGTCGGGCTGGTATTGCATTCCTGGAGAAAGGGAAACGACTAAATTCTCAAGGTTATATCGAAATTCTCGATGAGAAAGTGAAATTGCACATGAATATCCATGGAGTGACTTACTTTCAACAAGACTCCGCACCCTGTCACGTATCAAAAGTGACTAAAAGGTGGTTCGTCGATAATCAAGTTCAACTACTGGAAAACTGGCCGGCGAATTCCCCGGATCTCAATGTCATCGAGAATTGCTGGTCTGTAATGAAGTCAAAAGTCAATCTTCATTGTCCTTCTTCCGAAAGTGATCTTCTTCGGATTTTGAAATCTGTTTGGATCTCCGAAATATCTCCGGAATACTGTCGGCGATTGGTAAGATCCATGCCATCGCGCATCCAAGCTGTCCTTGATAACAGAGGTTATCCTACCAAATATTGATTCTAGTGATCTTCTTACATCATGTTTCTATGAAATAGATTGTTTTCGAATTCAATAAATGATAGTGATGGATATTTTTTGAGTTTTAGTTCCAAATGAGACGGAAACCAAAAACATGATATTTCAGTGGGTGGGCTAATATTTTGGCCACTATGGTATGTGCTTGAATAGCTATCCAGAATTAATTATGAGTGTTTAATTCGCAAAGTGGACGACACAATTGGTCTAAGCGTCACTCTTAAATACAAGAAGTATGCAACAGGAAAGAATATGAGCATCATACGATCAAAAGGTATGGCAGAGTTACCCCATCTTGCGGTACTTCCACACTATGCCACATTATGCCACGAGAAGCGCTTTCTTGCTTGCTATCATGACACTTATCTACTCTCAGTTATATCATTTCAATACAATAACACTCCGTAAGAAATGCAGAAAAGTATCTCAACTTCACATGTTTAGTATTTGCAGCGCTATCTTGTTTTCATGAGCCAATGGTGTAATCATCCTTCAGCGCATGATTAAATAACTGATTACGGGAACAATTCGGAAGAAAAAAAGTGAAATTCCAAATGATCTATTGCCGAGCCCAACAGCAATATTCATCCCTGTTTGCATTTCAAAATGATGCGACAATGGTTTCATATCTCTTTCAATAAGCTTTCAGTTAATACGCGCAACAGTGTACATCTAATACATCTCACGTATTGCTTAGCAACTTTTACTAAAAAATAACGAAAAATCGAGGGGGTGACTAATAATTCGTCTCCGACTGTAGATTGTGAATTCAATGATAGTTCACACTCGAAGTTGAATAGGCAAATGAGACGACTCCCCCATATTTCGTTTCCAGTGCTCAAAATCTACTATCGAATTTGCAAGATTAATGTATCCGACCAAAAAGGAATTTAACAAAGTTGAAAGCTACCGCATTGCTGCCGAAATGGAGAAGGTAACCACTGAGCAATGCAAGTTTTTTTGTGTGATGGGGTAATGATGAGGTGCAGGTTCTACTATAAAAACTCTATTAGTAACATCATTAGGTTCAAATGTGTGCTGAACACAGGGACGCAGGGAACTGTTTTCCATAAACCTTTGAATAACACTATGAGAATTCTGCACTTATTTATTTTCATCGGAAATTTAGACCCCAACCTCTCTCCGTTTCATTCATTTTTAATTTTATTCGTTTCCGACTTTCAATGTCTATTTCTGAACAAACCCGGTTTCTGCCTCATCATTAAGATATTTTTCCAATTCAGATTAGCGAAATACATCAGTTTCACTTGCCTATATTTAGAAAAAGTACAGAAATAAGTTCTTACCCATTAGGAGACTGACCAGCAAACTTGTTTGATTCCGGGACAACTGGGCCCGGTAAAACTGGGCCCAAAAAAAGTACAAAATGACTCTCCTTTTTTGACATGAATGTGTTGCACAGACTCTGCTGTACACATAAATGCCCATTTTCGATACTACAATGTCCTTGTCTATAAAATAAACTCATTTTTATGACAAAAATCGCATTTTTTTATGTACTTTTACAAAGGGCCCAAGTGCTTCAAAGGAATAAACTTTTTTCTACATATAAACATGCCATGATAAAGGAAATACATTGCAGTTATCAAGTTAGTACCTTTTTTAGAAGATTTCGACCTACTTACTTTCTAAAAAATTTTTTTCAATTTTTAAGACTGAAACTGGACCCAGTCACAAGTGCTCCGGAACCATTCAACTTATCGGTCGAACTTTAACATCAAAAAATTCTTTATAGGTCACATAATGAGTAATTGTTCATGTCATTCCAATCAGAGCATGTTTTCCTACAATTTTCAACCTTTAAAAATTGCACTAATTCGTAAAATACCAATTTTATCAAAATAATCATATTCTATTTCATTTAAGAAAGAAATAGACATTGCCATTGAAGAGAGCGTACAAAATAACCCCAGACCGCTCAGATCATACACAATTTCGACAATCATTAGTACAAATAACAATGTCAAATTGTTGACGAAACTATCAAGGTATCACTTCAGCATTGAATTAAAGAGTTAGTAGAGGCATTTCGGAAGTTCAAACTGTCCCAATCATGAGGTATAATACCATAATCAGTCACAGTTAAGTATTGTGGCTATAACATGGAGTGATTGAGCATCAATTCCTTAATTTTGCCCCAAATTTATCACAATCTATCTAGAATTCTCAGATGAAACCGCATTGCACGAAAATACGCAACACAACCGTCCTCGATACATTATTGATTCGATCAATTAAAACAAATTTTAAGCTAAGAATTTTACATAAACGTACTCACTCAACTTCATCGAATTGAAGAAAGATATGAATTCAGCTAATGAATTATAACATTGTTGTCAATTGTATAATAGATGAAGTCCACATAAAACTAGGTTTTGAGTGATCTACCGTGAAGTATTATGATAAAAGATACATTTATCCACCACAAACAAGATTGAAAATAACTGGTCATGCTGAACTTGTTGTGCAGCGAATTGTCAAGAAAACAACGATTTTATAACCAGTGCATCAGATGACACCAGAATTGTAATTTATCATGCTGAGACTAATGAAGATTAACTTCATGAAGAAGACATCAAAATTTTATATGGCAACAAGGAATTTGTGAGCAAGTTATACTGACAATTTTGGGTGCACATTTTAGTAAGTATACATAGAGTCATTCAACATGAACTTATAGATGTATAAGATTCAGATCTTTACTTGAAATAATGTAGATGTGAAACTAAGATTTTTGATATATCTTAATCATGTTAATGTGTGGATCATTAAGATGGAGATGTTTTGTTTAAGTTTATCAATTTTTTTCCTGGATTTGTTCAAAATCTTCATTGAATCACTTTCACCTTTTTAACTTAAGGCTCTCAAGTTTAACGAGTTGATACGAGATGACGATCTGTAATAGTTGTAGGAAATTTTTGCGGAAAAGGGAGGACGTCCTGAGGTGCAGTGTTTGTGGGGAGAGGTTCCATCGCCAGTGCGGTTCGGGCCTCTCTCGCCCCGAGTTTTTCGCGCTCAGGAAAGGTAACTTATTTGGTTATACATTTTAATAGATTATGAATTTTAAAGCACTTAGGTCTATATAATTCTATGAAGATATGTTCTGAAAACGGAAGGATATGAGTGATTGACGATTGGATACATCATTTCAGTATATTACATCTTCGAATTTCCGAAGGGAAATTGGAAGATAATCATGTACAGTATCTTATGAAAATATCAATGAGCATAATCTTATACTCAAACAATTTTTATTAGAATTTTGGTTATTATTATCATTTATGACATGAAATTGTTGTTCAATTCATGGCGCGTGACATAAAGGTGCTGTTTAATTGACAGACGACATCACATACCTATTTACTCATGAGCAATAATAAATAGCATTACCGTAATTTTCGACCAATGTAGCGCGACTGTTTTAATCTGAATCAGCTAATGGTATGCCGTGGTTGTTTGTTTTAATTGACAAATTTTTACCGCCAAATTTGTTTTAATTGATCGAATCAATAATGTATCGAGGACGGTTGTGTTGCGTATTTTCGTGCAATGCGGTTTCATCTGAGAATTCTAGATAGATTGTGATAAATTTGGGGCAAAATTAAGGAATTGATGCTCAATCACTCCATGTTATAGCCACAATACTTAACTGTGACTGATTATGGTATTATACCTCATGATTGGGACTGTTTGACCTTCCGAAATGCCTCTACTAACTCTTTAATTCAATGCTGAAGTGATACCTTGATAGTTTCGTCAACAATTTGACATTGTTATTTGTACTAATGATTGTCGAAATTGTGTATGATCTGAGCGGTCTGGGGTTATTTTGTACGCTCTCTTCAATGGCAATGTCTATTTCTTTCTTAAATGAAATAGAATATGATTATTTTGATAAAATTGGTATTTTACGAATTAGTGCAATTTTTAAAGGTTGAAAATTGTAGGAAAACATGCTCTGATTGGAATGACATGAACAATTACTCATTATGTGACCTATAAAGAATTTTTTGATGTTAAAGTTCGACCGATAAGTTGAATGGTTCCGGAGCACTTGTGACTGGGTCCAGTTTCAGTCTTAAAAATTGAAAAAAATTTTTTAGAAAGTAAGTAGGTCGAAATCTTCTAAAAAAGGTACTAACTTGATAACTGCAATGTATTTCCTTTATCATGGCATGTTTATATGTAGAAAAAAGTTTATTCCTTTGAAGCACTTGGGCCCTTTGTAAAAGTACATAAAAAAATGCGATTTTTGTCATAAAAATGAGTTTATTTTATAGACAAGGACATTGTAGTATCGAAAATGGGCATTTATGTGTACAGCAGAGTCTGTGCAACACATTCATGTCAAAAAAGGAGAGTCATTTTGTACTTTTTTTGGGCCCAGTTTTACCGGGCCCAGTTGTCCCTACCCCACTTGTTTCGACAAAGGCTGATTTTCCACCTTTGCGAAACGTACCAGTTTCCAGTGCGACATGCGAAATGGTCACAAAAATGCAGGTTTAGAAGTACATATACTTACCTACACTGTTCATCGTGTAGAAGAAAACAGCACTGTCAAGGGAGACCCTGATTCCGCCACGGCTTTCATCACAAACCAGATGAATTGTCATCGGACAGACCAATAGACTCGCATCCTTCATGTCCCGCATGGTCTCTTTGGCATCTAAGCCTTTATGATCAATACATCTAGGAACTTGGTACGCGCGCCGGGAATACGGAGTTCATGCGCGTCGGGAGGTTTGTTTGCAACGTTTTCCTTGCTTTGTGGGTACACGGACCTCGGATAGCGACAGCTGGTTTGGGGTACACTGTGACCGCTAAATGGATTATCTCACCCTACTAGGATCAAGGGCGAGTAGTCAAATTCTAATGCCATTGGTGCCAGTCACGGAGACAGAACATCCAATAATATGAATTCAAAGGGCAGCACTAGACAGCTGGGACTCCATAAATCTTAATCCAAGACGACCTTCTAGGGAAGAGATTTCAAAAGACACCTCCTTCTTACAAATCAGTTTAACCTCCCCAACCCTGCGACTCCCCGCTGGTAGCTGACACCAGCACAAAATCAGAACCCGAACAATATAGCCCCTTAGTGCTGAGATCCCTTGGCTGGCACGAAGATGCCGTTGCCAGGCTCCAGCTGCATGTAGAAAATTTCGAAAATAACCAACCTCTCGTCATTGACCCCTCTACACTCACTCCAATTATGACAGCAACCACAATTCATGACCTCATTAATCTAGGCCTCCACTTCCACTATAAACTCAGGACATGGGCATCTGTACTACAAATGATTGAGGAAGTACGGCTTCTCAATCATCGACAAGCAGCAATTACCTCAATTTGTCTCCGTCCAACACACCCAAAAATTGTCCTATTTGGTCCCTACCTTACCCTCATCCCTATATTGAATACCACTACCCACCCAACCTGGCAACTGTTACCAGTCAAGTATTAGTACAAGTGCTAGTGCTACCAACCCCTAGTGCAAAGCATCAAAACTTCGAATTTCTATTACAGAATGGTGGAGTCGCTGAAGCTCCAACACTTATCATTTAGTAACAGTAGTAATCAATGAAAACCCTCTTTCTTATCCACGTCAGTTCAAATCATTTTTCAAAACAATTATCTCACGTTTTCCCCCGAACGCTTCGACGTCGTTTTACTCCAGTATCAGTCCATCCGTACGCCCAATTCCCTTCCAAGAATTCACAATTACCCGTTACCAACCAACCCAGGCGCCGAATGTGATAGTGTTCTCACGACCAGCGACTAGAGAGAGACAAATCTCTGTTAAGACACTAGACACATGTCTTCTACTGTGTCTGACACGCGCAAGTCTTAAGAGAGCCTTTGAGCCGTTCCACAAGATTTATTTTCGATAAGTGCTTGTTCTCTTATTTGAATTGACTTGTACTGAGCTATCTCCCGTGTATCATAAAGACTTGTTGTTGTGCTTTTGATGATTATTACTCCCGTGGTTTGAGGCTTTGAGTTAATACTTCATTTCTGCAAAACTTGTATTTTCTGATTAACGCTTATTTCTAGGTCTCGTGAAACACTTTATTTGAAGGATTTCCATGGCAGTCTTCCACTGAAATATTGGGTTATTGAATACGGTTCCTTTGGCGGAATACTCAACAAGCCAACAATACTTCAGTGCCAGGACTTACTGAATCCATTGATCGCGACTTAATAATCTCTGTAAAGACACACATCCTGTACTGTGTCTGGCACACACAAGTCTTTGTTTACTTTGCTTGAGAGCTTTGAGACGCTTCACCGGAACTATGTTCGGTGCGCACTTGCTCTATTAGTTGAATTGACCTACATCCTATCTTTCTCGTATGTCTCTAATGTCTATTGTCCCTAATGTCAATATGCATTACAAATAGCCGATGCATTTGACTGTTTCGTATCAACCACAATAAAAAGAAAAGATGAAAGCTCAAATAAGAAATCCCTTTCCCTTCTAATCCAATGAGGGCTTGTACTGGAATAGGGAATGAATTCTGTCAACGCTTCACTTTCACAGCAGGATGCATGAGAATAATTCGTCAGATCATAAATACATTTTTTTGTCGAGACAAAAATCACTTAATGGAAAGTTAAAATCTAGTTATCCACCAAAAAGCAGTCAACTTATCAAAAGCAGTAGACTGACTGCCGAAAACTCTCTCGCTTAACCGGAGGGTTTGCATGTTTTGGATATGTTTCCTGATTTTTCTCCCTTTTCAACGGAATCCCTGCTTATCCGGAGTACCTGATTGGACTACCAATCACACTGCTCCATAAAAGTGTGGTTACACGACCAATATGATTGATCCTATCATTTACTTCCAACAATTGTAAATTATGTACATCTGTGGCCATAATCTTCAGGACAGCTGCAATTATACGAATAAATTACCCCTATTTCGTTATCGGCTTGATGTAACATTGATTTCGCTGGATTTTCATTGCTGTACTGTAATTGGCTGTTTAAAGCTACGAATAAGAAGCACGTGATCATGCATGGACTTGATGATTGTGAATTCCAAGTATACAGCGTGCGTGTTTTATTGACTGTATTCGCATTTTGTGATGAAAAGGACATGCAATAAAAAATGGGCAAGAGAAAAGAAATCTCAAGATACAATCGAGGTGCTATTATTGCTTTGTATAAGGAAGGCTTCAGTATTCGTTCAATAGCAGAAAAGGATGCGCCAGTAAATTTATAAATCGACACGATTTATATTGCAAGAGTGACACGCAGTGGTAATTAAAAGATGTCTGTTTTAACGATAATATTATTTAAGTGCTGCTTCAAGAAGTCGTGACGATAACTATATCAAATTATATTTGAAGGGAAAATCACCTCGTCTGAGTGAGGTTTTATAAGGAATCTACAGAAAATTTATCAATTTGAACTAATTCTCTTCAGTATAGATCTAAATCGAAATAAGAAAATAATTATAGATCTAATACGAAAGCAAGGCTATGGAAATAGAAAGTTATTTCCATCATAACCCATCTTCTTCCACACGGAAAGCGGCGCAGATACACGATGTTTCACATACGACTGTTTACAAGTCTCTTAGATCGGCAGGAATCAAAGCCTACAAGTTCCACAACACCCAAGCTTTGTTCGACGATGATCATGCCGCCCGTCTGACGATGTGTCAACAGCTTGTTGACTTGATTGATAATAACCATCTGCAGAACCTTTGTTTTTCTGATGAGGCGACTTTCCACACAAGTGGGTATGTTCAAAGACATAACTGTCGATATCGGGATTATGAAAATCCTCATGTACGTGGTGTGATCCAAAATGTCCCGGACTAACCTACTTGCAGATAACCTGTGATAACGAATACTACTTCAGATGTAAATTTAGGTCTTTAAGGCATGAGAAATATGGTCGCCGAAATTTTTCCGGTCAGTTTTCTATTTTTAAAAAATATTTTTACATTTTAACATGAATTTCTGTATTTTCTGAATTGATCGAGATCCGATTTGTCTTATTGTTATAGTTAGATTGATTTTGATTTGTACCTTATTTGACGGATATCTTTGCCATGAATATTGCACGTCTTTTGTTAATTGCTTCATGTGTTACGATATCAATCAGTGAAGTTCATTCAGCACGCATTCATTAAGAAATCCGTGTCAACGATGGTTCTTTGTTCTATCAGTTTTCATGATGGATGTGACAAGCGTGTCTTCAGTCGAATATCGCAGTGTGATACGATACCTCCTGATCCGCGGCTTCGCTAATGGTGACATTCTAAAGGAATTAAGCCTGGCATATGGAAGCAAAGCTCCATCGAGAACTACTGCTTATTTCTGGATAAGCGAATTTAAACGCGGAAGACAATCTGTGGAGCAAGATTTTTCAACTGTTGGTCGGCCGCAGGAGATTCCGGAAGAGAAATCGAGTCAGTGCGATGAAGTGATTACAGCACACAGAAGGATAACCATCCGTGAGTTGTCAAGAGAGTTGCGAATCAGTTATCACTCCTGTCATGACATCATCGAAAGACTTGGATATCGCAAACTGGCATCACGTTTCGTACCGAAGTTTCTGTCACCTGAAATGATGGAGAACAGACTTCTGGCGGCACAGTCAAATTTGGATCTCCTCGAAATGCACGGAGATCAGTTTCTGAACTGCATCCTTACAGAGGATGAAACACCTTTAAGTTTGTATCTGCCTCAAAGTAAGCGAGAATCTGCAGAGTGGCGAGTCTGCCCCTTTGAAAATGCGATCCGGAACATCACATCGCCGGTCGTTGATGCTGACGGTCTTTTGGAACGCTTCGGGAATCCAACTGGTTGACTTTGCGGATAAAGGAGTAAGAATCAATAGCGAATATTATTCCAATCTGTTATCTGAAGCGAGGAAGAAAATAAGAAAGCCACGAAACATTCCCCTCTACTTGCTTCATGACAATGCTCCGATTCACACCTCGCAGGAGACAACCAATGCCTTAACGAGAAACGGATTTCAACTATTGAGCCATCCTCCTTATTCACCTGACTTGGCCCCAAGTGACTTCTATCTGTTTAGATTCCTCAAAAAGCATCTTCGTGGACACCATTTTGAATCGCCAGTTGAACTGCGGGATGCAGTTACTGAGTTTTTTGATTCTTTGACACCGGAATTTTTTCATAAAGCTTTTTGTGAATTGAGACTTCGTTGGCAAAAAGTGACGAATGCTAACGGCTCATACATTGAAAAGTAAACTGTTTTCTGGAACAAAACATTTGTTTTTCCGTTAATTATTAGTCAGGTTATTAGTGATAGCTTAACTGTCAAGTTAATCTAAATATATTAATTCTAAATCGCTAGAATTTATAGGAAAATCTTGAAATTCAGACAAAAATGTTTGGAAATTTTGAAAAAATAGAAAACTGACCGGAAAAATTTCGGCAAACATATTTCTCATGCCTTAAAGACCTAAATTTACATCTGAAGTAGTATTCGTTATCACAGGTTATCTGCAAGTAGGTTAGTCCGGGACATTTTGGATCACACCACGTATATTATACACACTGTATATTGCAGTATGTAAGAAGCAAGACTTCATTTGCAATGTCTTCCGACAGCAAAATAGAGAGAGAATTTTGTTACTTCGTGGAGCAAGTTGTGCCTCTTATTTCGCCAAATCATCTTGCTTTCTTTATAATAATATCAACAAACTTTATTCATGAATCGTTAAGAAAACAACAGAAGGCGAGTGGGAACGAAGAAGATAAAAAGAGAGAATTGTTTCAAATGATCCGAGACTCATTCAAGGATGTTGGCCACAGCAGTTTATTTGCATCCCTCGACGAAAAGGACGAAAAAGATATTTTAAGCATAACATCGTGCATCTCTTCGTTCAATAAACTCATTGACTTCGAAAAAATTTCTCATCGGAATCTTCTACGCTGTTATATTTCACAAGGTGAAGTTCTTCAACGGTTGAAGTCATTGTCCAATATGAACTATGTAAAATTCGTGAAAGAGTTGAATGAGACTCATAAGTTTTCACGCTCATATGTGACATTATTGATCAAATTGTTCAAACTTTCAAAGAACTATCCAAATTAAGCCAATTCTTCCTCATCAATTCATTTCGTGATGAAAAATTTTGCTTATCTTGAAGATATTATTGATCATGAAAAAGAAGAGCGACGAAGATTAGCAGAATCCTTATTTGATTCGTCCAATGAGCAACAAACTGGTCTCACGCAGGAATTCGAAGACTTACTAACGTAGGATTCTACTTCACAAGTAGCATCATTTATTGTTACTTATTTGCGTGAAGACTGAAAAGTGACAACAGCGTTGACAATTTACATTTTTATTTCATGTAAAATGAATGCTGAAAACCCGACAGCTACACGTCACTGCTCTCTTTCCATGAAATGTGAAATGGTTGTGACATTATTTTACACTTTACCTATCCTACAAACACTGAACGATAAACTGAACGTGTTACAACTACAAACCGATAGTCTAAAGCGATTTGATTGCGCGAACAAGATATTTGAGAGGCTGCTGTATCATTCTCATATAAACCAGAGTCTCTTGCATTTCACTATCATAGTCATGTCCGATAAGCCAAGAGCGTGCGTTATGCCATTTCGCATTCTACACCATAGAGAAGAATTCCACACTGATATCTACGGTGAGGATATCACTGTGGAATTTATGAAGTATTATTCATACTTCACTTTGAATGATGATATGAGCCGTCGACTACAGCAAGAGATGGACACGGTGATGAGTCAGGCCGAGACGGTGGAAAGTGAGTGAAGATGAATATGAGGAGATTATTGTGATATCAGATGATAAAGTATCATCATGTCAAGCATAGAAGAAATCATCATGTCTGGCAAGCCGATTGCACAAGTTGCCCCATATGGAATTACTTAAATGGGCGAAACTTCTCTCTCCGACGAGTGTAGGGATATGGTATTTCAGTTTATGAAATACTATTCCTTATTCGACGAATCTAACGTTGCACCTCCACCCGAATCCCCGATGATGGATCCGGAGGAATCTCCGAGTGAAGAGGAACGTGACGAAGAAGGAATGAGTGACAGTGAAGAGGAAGGAGAGACGTGGAGTGAGGACATGGTGGAAAGTGAGGAGTCGGCAGTGGAAGGGAGTGAAGATGAAAATGAGATTATTGTGATATCAGATGATGAAGTAAGAGTTTTACGCATGCATACGAATGGCTGTCATCTCAACTCGATCATGTTTTCTTTCAGTGACGGAGTGAGTGATGGACGTTCTTTATATCATAAAATCATCATGCAAACATACAGCACGCTGTTTCACCACATTTCCTCGTGAATGAATCATGAGTTCTTATAAGAACTTCCTTCTGATGCAGCTAAAGCGGTCCCAAGCCCGCCACATATCTTCGGATATGGAATGCAGAGGGGAAGGTTAAATGATGACATGGAATGAAGGGAAGCCAAACTTGCACCACATGCAGCCACAAACACATTTCTATCTTCATTAAGATGACATTCAATCACTTGAATTCTAATGTGACCAGCACATCCCTAGATCTCAGTACATTTAACTCTCTAACGTGTTATGAGCTTGTTAAACATATTATCTCTACCTTTACAAACAGTGAAATGTTTGGGACTTTATTTCTCACCCTATAAACACCGAAATGGTTGACATTATTTTTAACTTTACAAACAATGACTTTATTTCTAACTTTACAAACAGTGAAATGGTTGACTTTATTTTACACTTTACCTATCCTACAAACACTGAACGATAAACTGAACGTGTTACAACTACCAACCGATAGTCTAAAGCGATTTGATTGCGCGAACAAGACATTTGAAAGGCTGCTGTATCATTCTCATATAAACCAGAGTCTCTTGCATTTCACTATCATAGTCATGTCCGATAAGCCAAGAGCGTGCGTTATGCCATTTCGCATTCTACACCATAGAGAAGAATTCCACACTGATATCTACGGTGAGGATATCACTGTGGAATTTATGAAGTATTATTCATACTTCACTTTGAATGATGATATGAGCCGTCGACTACAGCAAGAGATGGACACGGTGATGAGTCAGGCCGAGACGTCGGAAGCGAATAGAGAAAGTGAGGAGATGATGTGCAGTGAGGACACGGTGGAAAGTGAGGAGTCGGCAGTGGAAGCGAGCGAAGATGAATATGAGGAGATTATTGTGATATCAGATGATAAAGTATCATCATGTCAAGCATAGAAGAAATCATCATGTCTGGCAAGCCGATTGCACATGTTACCCCATATGGAATTACTTATATGGGCGAAACTTTTCTCTCCGACGAGTGTAAGGATATGGTATTTCAGTTTATGAAATACTATTCCTTATTCGACGAATCTAACGTTGTACCTACACCCGAATCCCCGATGATGGATCCGGAGGAATCTCCGAGTGAAGAGGAACGTGACGAAGAAGGAATGAGTGACAGTGAAGAGGAAGGAGAAACGTGGAGTGAGGACACGGTGGAAAGTGAGGAGTCGGCAGTGGAAGCGAGCGAAGATGAATATGAGGAGATTATTGTGATATCAGATGATAAAGTATCATCATGTCAAGCATAGAAGAAATCATCATGTCTGGCAAGCCGATTGCACATGTTACCCCATATGGAATTACTTATATGGGCGAAACTTTTCTCTCCGACGAGTGTAAGGATATGGTATTTCAGTTTATGAAATACTATTCCTTATTCGACGAATCTAACGTTGTACCTACACCCGAATCCCCGATGATGGATCCGGAGGAATCTCCGAGTGAAGAGGAACGTGACGAAGAAGGAATGAGTGACAGTGAAGAGGAAGGAGACGTGGAGTGAGGACATGGTGGAAAGTGAGGAGTCGGCAGTGGAAGGGAGTGAAGATGAATATGAGGAGATTATTGTGATATCAGATAATGAAGTATCATCATGTCTGGCAAGCCGATTGCACATGTTACCCCTATGAAATTACTTAAATGGGCGAAACTTTTCTCTCCGACGAGTGTAAGGATATGGTATCTTACTTTATGAAATACTTTTCCTTATTCGACGAATCTAACGTTGTACCTACACCCGAATCCCCGATGATGGATCCAAAGGAATCTCCGAGTGAAGAGGAACGTGACGAAGAAGGAATGATTGACAGTGAAGAGGAAGGAGAGACCTGTCCTCCATCCTCGAAAATAGACCCTACGGGACAAACTGCCTTACCTGCCGGATGGCATATGCAATTACTTTTCGTCCCCACCGCTTTAATCCGGCACATCTAGAGGCGTTCCGCCGTGCCGCGGTGACCTCTACTCGCCCCCTTGTTACTTTTGCACCCATTGATTGGACCCATACATTATCTGTCTGAAAAATACATACCTCATCTCAAGATACATTGACTGTATACATTGAGAGACTCTTGATACATTTCAGTCATCTCAGAGTCATCACTCATTTCATACGACATAACACCTATTCCTACAGTGTTACTGCTATGTGTTCTAAACTTTATGAAATCGCTTTCAATACCCTACACTTATATGTCATATTTTCTTCATCATACAACCAAGTGAATTAAGTTGATGATACATTATCTGACTAAACTCATTGAGTCACATTCTGCACGAACAGATATCGCTAACATGGATCATCTGGTCATAGGGTTGACTATCATGTGGATTTAGTGATTCATCTATGTAACTTGTACGTATAAAACGCTAAATCCCTAAATCCTAACACTGGGATGCCTATCCTATGGATTTAGTGATTTAAGAGTTTTGCTGTGTAATTTAGTGAACTCATGTTAACTTTGATGATGGATGATAAAATCCAGAGAGACTTTGATCCGTTCCACAAGAATTATTTTCGATAAGGGCCTGTTGACTCAGTAGAATTGACTTGTACCGAGTACAAGTCCAAGTACTACCTACCCCTAGTGCAGAGCATCAAAATTTTAAGCAACTTCGAATTTATGCTAGAGAATGGTGGAATCGATCAAACTACAACACTTATCATTTAGTAGCAGTAGTAATCAATGAAAACCCTCTTTCTTATCCACGTCAGTTCAAATCATTTTTCAAAACAATTATCTCACGTTTTCCCCCGAACGCTTCGACGTCGTTTTACTCCAGTATCAGTCCATCCGTACGCCCAATTCCCTTCCAAGAATTCACAATTACCCGTTACCAACCAACCCAGGCGCCGAATGTGATAGTGTTCTCACGACCAGCGACTAGAGAGAGACAAATCTCTGTTAAGACACTAGACACATGTCTTCTACTGTGTCTGACACGCGCAAGTCTTAAGAGAGCCTTTGAGCCGTTCCACAAGATTTATTTTCGATAAGTGCTTGTTCTCTTATTTGAATTGACTTGTACTGAGCTATCTCCCGTGTATCATAAAGACTTGTTGTTGTGCTTTTGATGATTATTACTCCCGTGGTTTGAGGCTTTGAGTTAATACTTCATTTCTGCAAAACTTGTATTTTCTGATTAACGCTTATTTCTAGGTCTCGTGAAACACTTTATTTGAAGGATTTCCATGGCAGTCTTCCACTGAAATATTGGGTTATTGAATACGGTTCCTTTGGCGGAATACTCAACAAGCCAACAATACTTCAGTGCCAGGACTTACTGAATCCCTTGATCGCGACTTAATAATCTCTGTAAAGACACACATCCTGTACTGTGTCTGGCACACACAAGTCTTTGTTTACTTTGCTTGAGAGCTTTGAGACGCTTCACCGGAACTATGTTCGGTGCGCACTTGCTCTATTAGTTGAATTGACCTACATCCTATCTTTCTCGTATGTCCCTAATGTCAATATGCATTACAAATAGCAGATGCATTTGACTGTTTCGTATCAACCACAATAAAAAGAAAAGATGAAAGCTCAATTCGCATTTTGAATTCGCATTTTGTGATGAAAAGGACATGCAATAAAAAATGGGCAAGAGAAAAGAAATCTCAAGATACAATCGAGGTGCTATTATTGCTTTGTATAAGGAAGGCTTCAGTATTCGTTCAATAGCAGAAAAGGATGCGCCAGTAAATTTATAAATCGACACGATTTATATTGCAAGAGTGACACGCAGTGGTAATTAAAAGATGTCTGTTTAACGATAATATTATTTAAGTGCTGCTTCAAGAAGTCGTGACGATAACTATATCAAATTATATTTGAAGGGAAAATCACCTCGTCTGAGTGAGGTTTTATAAGGAATCTACAGAAAATTTATCAATTTGAACTAATTCCCTTCAGTATAGATCTAAATCGAAATAAGAAAATAATTATAGATCTAATACGAAAGCAAGGCTATGGAAATAGAAAGTTATTTCCATCATAACCCATCTTCTTCCACACGGAAAGCGGCGCAGATACACGATGTTTCACATACGACTGTTTACAAGTCTCTTAGATCGGCAGGAATCAAAGCCTACAAGTTCCACAACACCCAAGCTTTGTTCGACGATGATCATGCCGCCCGTCTGACGATGTGTCAACAGCTTGTTGACTTGATTGATAATAACCATCTGCAGAACCTTTGTTTTTCTGATGAGGCGACTTTCCACACAAGTGGGTATGTTCAAAGACATAACTGTCGATATCGGGATTACGAAAATCCTCATGTATATTATACACACTGTATATTGCAGTATGTAAGAAGCAAGACTTCATTTGCAATGTCTTCCGACAGCAAAATAGAGAGAGAATTTTGTTACTTCGTGGAGCAAGTTGTGCCTCTTATTTCGCCAAATCATCTTGCTTTCTTTATAATAATATCAACAAACTTTATTCATGAATCGTTAAGAAAACAACAGAAGGCGAGTGGGAACGAAGAAGATAAAAAGAGAGAATTGTTTCAAATGATCCGAGACTCATTCAAGGATGTTGGCCACAGCAGTTTATTTGCATCCCTCGACGAAAAGGACGAAAAAGATATTTTAAGCATAACATCGTGCATCTCTTCGTTCAATAAACTCATTGACTTCGAAAAAATTTCTCATCGGAATCTTCTACGCTGTTATATTTCACAAGGTGAAGTTCTTCAACGGTTGAAGTCATTGTCCAATATGAACTATGTAAAATTCGTGAAAGAGTTGAATGAGACTCATAAGTTTTCACGCTCATATGTGACATTATTGATCAAATTGTTCAAACTTTCAAAGAACTATCCAAATTAAGCCAATTCTTCCTCATCAATTCATTTCGTGATGAAAAATTTTGCTTATCTTGAAGATTTTATTGATCATGAAAAAGAAGAGCGACGAAGATTAGCAGAATCCTTATTTGATTCGTCCAATGAGCAACAAACTGGTCTCACGCAGGAATTCGAAGACTTACTAACGTAGGATTCTACTTCACAAGTAGCATCATTTATTGTTACTTATTTGCGTGAAGACTGAAAAGTGACAACAGCGTTGACAATTAACATTTTTATTTCATGTAAAATGAATGCTGAAAACCCGACAGCTACACGTCACTGCTCTCTTTCCGTGGGTCTGAGTAACATAAGTGGACTATCTCCCAGAGTCTTCGGCATGGGCGAGTTCTTAGAATTATATGGAAAGCAAACAACTACGAATTTCTATCTGAAGAAAATTACTAATCAATTAGGAATAATTATAATATAATTATAATAATATATAATATTTATTATAATTAGGAATGTATTTATGTTTTATATAAACTGAAAGAAGGAATGCCGTTTCTTGATATTATGTTAGAGCTAAAGGATACTTGTAATTTAAGCTCTGTCTTTTGTAATTCATTCTCATAAAATCTTCGCTTTTTATTCTATTTTTTGGTTCTTCACCTGATTTTGGATTATTATTCTCATCTAGTCTTATATCTAATCGAGTTCCTCGACCGGAATATGAATGACCAGGAAGATGTTTTTCTCCATATATTTTGCCCAAATAAAACCCGGAAGATTTGATAATGATTTTCGTATATCATAACCTTCGTAACGCTGACAACTTGAGGTTGAATCACCTCCTTCATATCTACCATAAAGGAAATCCAATAGTTCTAGATTTGAAATTTTCATGTTATTCAAATTCATTTTAAAAATTTTAACGTACCATACTAGGATTTAGATATATTCCAGAACCATCTTTTGTTTCTTTTATTCCAATTAAATCATCAATATTATGTAGTACATTTTTAAGAACTCTTTTTCCTTCATCAACTAAATTCAATTTACTAATAAAGTTATCTACTACTCCTCGTCCCCTTGCTGCTTTCTCCAACTCTTTATTATGTCGTTTTTGGTCTTCTAATGCTGCCTTCTGCTTGGACAAGACTTATTTACTGCTTGGACAAGACCAGCTGTCCCACCTGCTACACTTCCTGCTGCTGCTATACCTCCTATTATTAGAGGAATAAATGGAAGAATTCCCGCATTCTTTTCTTTCATTTTTATATGATCTATCATTGATCTACTAACGTAATATTTCTTTTTATCAATAGTAATATATTTTGGTCTATTTGAATCAATTATATTATGTAGTTTTAATTCAAGTTTTTCATCTCTTTCATTCATATTTTTAAAAAATAAAATATATATAAAGTTTATTAACCTAACAGATTAAAAGGTTATAACCTAATCTAAACATTATTCCATTAAGAATTTCAATAGAATTTTTTGCATCTTCCAAAAGTAAACCATAAGCCATTAATGATAACGTGGAATTGCTCTTTTCAATATTAATTGCTACATCACAACCATTTTTAATAATATCTGCTGATTGTGCACTTAAATCGAAACAAAAAATTGGGTATAGATTCTTCCAGTCTAAAGGTGTTACTTGTGTTTCAACTCCAAATTCATGACATAAATTTCTATAAGCATCATATCCTTCCATAAATTAATTGTTAGTAATATCATATCTCAATGGGTCAATTGGATATGTTTGATTTAATGAAATTTGTAAACTTTTAATTGTTTCAAAGGCTATTATTCTTAACATAACTTGGTGTCTCATTCTTTAGAAAAGCTAATAATAATAAATATCTTGGTGTATTTCAAGTTCTAGTAAAATGTAGTTAAAGTAGTGTAGTAAAAATTACCCCTTAAATATCCCTATTGGTATTTGAGGTTTGACGTGTTCAATTTGTCTTTCATTATGTCGACTGGCAGAAGCAGCAAGTGGAATCAGATCCGGAGAGGTTCCACCAATTATAACAACAGTAATCAGAGCAGACGGTATGACAACCGTACTGAGAGAGAAGAACGCTCTCAGATCTCGCAAAACTCCAGAGTGAGTAAGCAGGATTTTGAGGCTGGGAATCCCCCCCCCCACCTCCCCGTCTCCCTGAAAAAGTGAAAGCGCTTCAGAAAAGTGGTCCGTCCACTCCGAAAGACGACCCTTTATTCCAGGAGTCAGTGTCTCCAACCGCTTTCTCATTTGAGGATTTGACTGCCATTGTTTATGCCCAAATGGCGGCTACTTCACGCCCATTCGCTGGTGTGTGCTCTCTTGAGCTTTTCAGAGTGTACGTAGCCGAACTGTGGTGGCTTCGAATGATGAATATCGCTCGAGGTCAAGGTGACCGATTGAGTTATGAGCAATCTCTTACTTTATCCAGAGCCGGCGAAGAATCCCTTGCCATACCGGAACCCATCTTCCTATGGCTGAACACTTTTGGGACTGTCGTCGCTAAGACTGACGAGAAAATATTGATGCAAATGCCTGCCGCACCAGACCAGGATGTAAATGGCCATCACGGATCCTACGGTCCTTAACTTTCGCGTTCACTAGCGCTTGCTGTTTAAGCACGTTCACCGCGGATACGGCGGGCAAGTTGTATGTCCTTGGGCATGATGGTCACCCGCTTAGCGTGGATGGCGCACAGGTTGGTGTCCTCGAAGAGACCGACCAAGTAAGCTTCAGATGCTTCTTGGAGGGCAGAGACAGCGGAGCTCTGGAATCGAGGATCGGTCTTGAAGTCCTGTGCGATTTCACGGACAAGTCGCTGGAAGGGCAACTTGCGGATCAAGAGTTCAGTGCTCGTCTGGTACCTTCTGATTTCCTGAAGGGCGACAGTTCCGGGCCTGTAACTATGTGGTTTCTTCACACCGCCGGTGGCTGGGGCGCTCTTGCGGGCAGCCTTAGTGGCCAACTGCTTACTTGGGGCTTTGCCGCCAGTAGATTTTCGTGCAGTTTGCTTGGTACGTGCCATCTCGTTTGAATCTTTTTTACGTGCCAAAGTTAAATCTTTGATCTGAAAAGGTAACAGAACTAGCAATACGTTTCATCAAACTTACTGGAACTGGTTTATTAGTATTTACCCTTTTCGTAATAATTGTTTCAATTTCTAAATTAGGAATAATTAGGATAAATTAGGAATTAGGGATGTCGCCGAGCTGATGGCGACAATCCATGAGGATTTCGTCACGGCTGTCACCACTTATGTGCTGACCGGTGAAACTCCTCTACTATGGCTAGTAAACCTCGAGCCGCACGAGTTTGTTACAACTACGCAGCTGGTAGCAGCGAATGCCAACCTCGGAGGGTGCCATTCTCAAGATTGGGTCGACGTCACGGAGCGACTCTTTGCCGTTTGCTCCCTGAATGACCGTGCCCCCCTCCGTTTTTGGCCGATGGCCTATTGCTTCCCGAAGCATTTGATAATTGTGTCCCCCAAAAAAGTGTACTTCTCTTCTCCATCAGATTTTACTTTTCATTTTCCACCCCTCAACCCCCCAAATAATTGGGATCAACCCACTTTAGATTTCCTATTTCATTTTTCACTTTAGATTCCCATTTCCTATTTATGTTCGGCGAGGCGTCGTGCTTTACTATAAACCACGTCACCTGACTCCGACCGCGGTCCGCAATTTTGCAACCGTTGTCGAGTCGCGTCTCCCAAAACTTAAGTGGGTTTTTGTTTCCGCTTTTGATTTTACTTCTATAGTGCAACTCGCCCTCACACTAGCATTGGCAGTCGCTGGAATCTTCGATCACCAACGAGGAGTTCCGGTCGGCTATACGGGACCTGTCGAAGTAGCGGCATTCCTAGTCTCCTCGGCACCAACGTATAGTATCATTACAGAATTTAACTCCCTTACTAGAAACCGTAGATTCATTACCGACTCTGCCGCAGTCTGAACGGGCTCGATCTTTTGGAGGCTCTGTCTGCCGAACAAGTGTGGGAGAGGCTTCGGCTCTTCCTACAACATAATAATAGAGCGGACCTCGTGCTCGGTAATACCGCGGGATTGCAGGGATTGATGGAACGGATCCCTTTTTTAGCTTCCCATCCCCTTGCAGAGATAGACTTAGGTACATGGGAGGTGCGCCGCACTTACGCGTATAGGTCCCGCACCGGAATCATCTCCATCGGAATTTTGTCAGGAGCACATCCCACGGGGAATGGTTTGGTGTGCGGTGCGCCAGAAAAGTTGTTGCGCACATGTCATGGCGTTGCGGACAGGCCGGTCTATTATGCGCCGCTCCCCGGCTAATACGACAGAGCACGAGGCCTTTAGTAACCTTCCGATGTGAGACAACGTAGGATCCAATCTTGAGGGAGAGGACTCCTTCGTCTGAACTGTTCAGGAGGAAGACGTGGCTTCGTGGGCCAGTCGCAGTCGCTCCCCGGTTCGTCATATTAAACGGGAAGCCAGTCCTACCCGCCCACCCTCCTATAGGTCTGCATCCCCACCTCCAGAATACATTTCACCCACAGGAGTAAATAAGCAGACAAACACAGATCCCATTATCAATATATATATATATACATGAACTACACCAAACACCTGTCTTTGGTCTTTGGCTGCGCATGCAGACCATAACCAGGACATACAACTTCCTCAATAGCTTTACAGACAGCCACCAACTAGTTTTCGACAATGCCCTTTTTGGACCCACACTGCCGCCCCTTTCTTCCCATCAACACTCATAGAGATGGGAGTCGAACTCCTTGCATAAGTTACCAACATAAGCCAAAAATTTGGAAAACAATTTTAACTGACATTTTACAATTGATACATACTAACAATAGGCATATGGACATCCCATCACACATCACACACCAAGCCACTTCAAATTTTAACTTTCGGCCACAAACGAAACTCGCCATTCGACAACATAGAAAACTTTTCCTACACAATCAAATACAATTACTTAAGAGAATTAACAAACATGAAACGCTTCAAACGATTCTCACACGACAATCATATACTTCCAAAATTTACAAACCAATCCTGCGCTTCAAACAGTGGCAATGCATCTACAATCACATCCACAGTCATACTGTCAACAACATTCACCATTATTTACAGTTATTGCCAACATTTTTTCAGACACAACGCCGACTGGCAATTTTGAATACAAGCTTACACCCATCACTCCTAAAATTGCACAAACTATCTAAACCCTCTATCTGTTATGATGGCCAGTCCATTATTTCTAATTTTTTTAGCCTCCATATTTCTAGCATCCCTTCCATGATAAGAAAAGTAGTTGCGTTTAATAAAATAAATAAATTATCCAAGTAACTTTCTCCAAATTTTTTGTCAGTGTCGCCGAGCTTTCAGCATCGTGCATGACACTCCTTTCAGTGGAGACTTAGTGCATATACACTCTTTCTGGTGATTGTCATCTCTTGACTGAATTTCCTTACTACGGCTTGTAAAGGCAGAAATACATATTCACTTGTCTGTCCATAATTTTTTTAACGTAAATAAGTTTGGCGATTAGGTTTTAACCTTGGCAAGACTACCGGATTGTAATTGGTACTCGTATCGCTCGCTTCCAGTCGTTTGAGTTCGATCCTAACATTACACTTCTGTAGCAGATTTCCTGCAACAGCCTTCCTACTTGGATGACCATCCTTAGAACCAGCGTCCCATGATGAGACACATGAAAATGACATCGTCACCTTGTCGTATGAATCCCGCTTTGTTGAATTACTTAAACATAAGTATTCTTTTGTCTTAACTAAATATCTATTATTGAAAAGATATTTGACATGTTCTCTAACATCACATGAAAGGCACAGTACTTGCCGGAAAGGACCATTTAAAGTATCTGGGTGTGGCTTGTCCTCACATTTATAAATATAAAAACAATACAACTGAATCTTTTGAAACTATGAAGATATCTCAGAATGTTCATGAGTCATGACTATATAACCGAAATTAATCGAACCTGAAATAAGTCATCACATGAGAGTTACTTCAATTTCAACAATAGAACCTGAGATGGATTACATAGGAGACTGATTGAATCAGAGGCTCATCTTCCTAATGTTTAACACGTAATTGATACTTATTGCTTAGACTATTGACGGGTTTTCTCATTTGAAAAGATTCCCTCCTCATTGACAGAATTTCAAATGAAAGTTTCTACTTGGATTAGCGCAAATTCTGTGTATGAAATTCGTAAATCACTCATTAAAACTGAGTGTTGATGTATGTTGTCACTTCTATATGAAAGTTCAACGCAAATTTTGTTACAGCATAATCTTAAGAAAGATGTTAGATGCCTATTCTCCAAGTTCCTGAAAGCAGCTTCACAAAACAACCGATCGATTATCCATTGGTTCCAGTACAAAGTAGCTTTTTAATGTAATATGTCACAGAAACAAGTGTTGCTGTCCTCCCCGCCCCAAAAATTTTTGTATATCTTGAATTGCCTTGAGTATGATGATGACGATATCAATAGAACTGCAAATATAATGCATGAACTTAGCGAGAAACAATACATTTTATGAACTGATTAAAAAAATAGCTGATGATTAAAGTTCCTCACAAAGTGACAAATAGGCAGCCCGTTTTGTAGGCCCACCATCAATGTGATGATTGTGTATTTACATGTGAAGCACCATGCGAAGTAAGTTCATATCAACATATGACGCAATTTTTTCAACTTTCATTTTCAATAGGCTATTAAGATCATTCTAATTCTCGATAATGGTATGATCGATCATTGGACATTGCAATTAAACACGACAAGACTCAGTTCAGCTATCGTCAGTAAGACTATCGTCAACCATCAAAAAACATTTTCGTTAAGTTTTGTGTCTCAATTATCTTGTTCTGACGCATCTGGTGGGCATCAACTCTTCTAGAAGACCTCATAAGTAATAGCTTGTCCCCTCACCAAGCTATCGTTTTCCTCTCTCACTTTTCTCATAGTGTCCTGCGAAATGTTGGCCATTCACTGCCAATGATTGCCTTATTCTGCATCAAATATAAATACACAGCATTGTCACAACTACCATTAGACACCATTGTATTTAATTGAATTCAAAGCAGAAGACCAATAGAAGTTCAACTTCAGAGCATAGGTAAAAGAGCCAATAGAGCTTGCAAGTGATCTTCGAAAGTTTCTTCCCGATGAAAATAGTATTACAAGTCTGTTTTTGAGACATTTATGACTTTCAAAGTTCTATTGCTTGAGTCAATCAATGAGTGATTTGGAAAATTAGTTACTGAGAATCAACATCCGGATTTGTTGTTTAAGTGGCAAACTCTGTTGAAACATGATACTTTGTTTGGTGGTGATGATAGTCGCATGATCAATCTATACCATCTCAAGAATCCAAAATGACTGAATCAACCGTTGAAAACGATAGTTCTTAATGTTTTACATCGCTGTGGATTGAATTGCGTTTCCAACCACAAGTACATGAAAATTGCAGGACTCCTTCCTCTGTTGAGATGCACTGATACAGGTAGCTCAATTTTTTTTCTTTTTTTCACTAATGCAGAACATGGAGGACTTGATAGTAGCTTCCCAGCAGCGAGGGCAAACATCGACAATAAAAATGAAGATAGAAGAAAAACCATACATGAAATGAGTTGAGAATTCTAGGGTACCGTTTCCTTCAGGAGAAATGGATGCATAGCAATCGCAGTATGACAGTATTCATGAATAGAAAATATAGCCATATCTAAGTAATAGAAACCTCCATGAAATATTTAGAATTTTAACGCATTTTTATACATAGCTTTGTTATGAAATTCGATGTCTATGTGGCATTTTTGTGATTTGTATAGCATCATGTACTCGAGGATGAATAATTCATGTGCTAGTATTGCATGTTGCATTACATACTTGTTTATGCACTTTGTACAATTTGGAGGAAATATATAAATTACTGCACTATGAAATCTTATCTAATTCAACATTGGAAGTGATATAAGCATCAAAATCGCATTTAACATAAGAAGTTGAGCTATCATTTCAGTCATTCTCCTACTTCTATATATCCCTCTATTGCAACGTGGTTTATAGATAAAAAAGCGATTCATCTCTTACATGCTAAAACTTTCGATTAGCACTGGAGAACATTGTAAATAAGGATGTCAGACTCGCACGTACTTCCTACGACAATTTGAAAGGTATTGTAGACATGGCTTCAGATGATGACTTTGTAATATTTCATACCAATACTTTACATTTTAATATAGATAAAGCTGGTCTAATTCCGCCCACCCTAATTCCCTGCATCTCTGAAAATCTATTTGAACTGATCATAAGCAAACTATTTCGACACAATTTCAAAAGGAATGTATCATGAATGAAATGACTGAATATATTAACTGTACGACGATTATTACTACTGTTTTGCATGCAGCTATGTAGAGACTCCGGATATCAGATAGATAGCCAGTATGTTCACATACGCTCGTAACTATTTTAGATGGGATATGGATTACTACCTTTTCATGCTAGATCAGCTGCTGAAGCAATCTATTTGATATGATGAAAGTTCAAAAAGGTGTACGGAGCTGTATACTGCTTGATAGACGGTTTATAATTCACTTTTATTCGTCCTTCGATAATTAATAAATCCTGTGAGTCATATATGCATCAATTCATTCAAGACATTCTTATACTTGTTTGTGAATATAACCTCTGACTTATATCTCCCAAAATTTATGACAATCTTATGGATCCGTTGTTTCAAGTACTATGGAGAAACTCTTATTCAGTTGTTTCGCAGACATTCTTAATCCAAACAGGGGCTGCATAATGGCATCGGTTGTTCATTTTGTGTACATACGTGGAATTAATATCAGATTTGATGCAATATTCGAGGAGTCCCATGATTTATCTCTTGTAATGAAATGCACGAATTATACAACAATGAAAATATATAGGAATTTTATAGTTTCTTCTTTCGAATGTAATGTGTATTTCGAATCCAAATATTCTGTTTGATAGTTTATGGTGTACTTTTATTGGTTTTTCAATAATGCTTAATCAGTTTGCTAAAATACTAGGCGACAGATCATATTATTACTTTACGACTCAGATATCATTTCTGATTTTGAGACTTATAAAAATGCTGGACAATACTGGATGATAAAACAGCCAAACTCTTTGATTTAATCTAAGACTTAATAACGATGAGTGAGAAAAATATTTATTTGGTGAAAGTGTAACGGTATACCGTTCTTGAGGAAACAGGTATTATATTATATTTTTTTACACGCTAGCTTTTGCCGCAACTTTAAGAGTCATGTAAAATCACAAACTTTGCTAACAGCGTAATGAGTAAGAATCAATGTATTATTTCATTACAGCTGTCCCGCATAAACTGCGGCGAGAGCTTCAGCGCGACCCAAGTCCCATACACAAAAGTACCTGTCGCAATGAATGAAATTGCGATGCCCCCTTCCCAATCCACTGACGTTCTCAGTGAGACTTTCTACATCTGAGCCGCCGCCCACACCAAGCACCGACGTACAAGCATCCTCGGTATTGTACCATGGGAACATCCCAACGCTCAATGCCGCACAAAGCTGCATTCTGCATTCATGCAGCAACGACTGGAGGAAATTAATATCCACTGTGTTGAATCCTACGTACACCAAGTCAGAGATGGCTGACTTAAAAGCCACAAAAACGGTCTGCACCTAATGATAGGAGGAAAATAATAAGTCTTGACGTCAAGAATTGGATTTTTGGTAGGTACACAGTATTCCAATAACAAAAGAATAATTATGTCGCCAAATGTAGGAATTTACATCGCGAATTTAGCGTCTATTCAGCATTGCTATTCAACAACTTTGCTTTGAAAAATTATCACTTTTTTCAAGCAAGTGTGATTTCAAATTGATGCTTAAGATGATGGATTGAAGTGTACTGATCTACAAAATTGTGGGAAAAAGCAATGCTCCTATAAAATCAGGAATTTCATTTGAACATTTTCTGTGATCAAATTTTAATCAATGATTAATTTCCTATGATCCTCAATAATGCTCCTGTAATATTAGCGATCTCCAATCATAAATGAGCAAATGCTCTGTAATTATGGCGATCTCCAATCATAAATGAGCAAATGCTCAATTGGCGATACCCAATAATAACTGAGCGAATACTCCTGTAATATTAGCGATCTCTAATAATAAATGACTAATGCTCCTACAATATTGGCGATCTCCAATGATAATGAGCAAATGCTCTGCAATATTAGCGAAAACGCTCTAAATTCTCAAATAATCTACAGGAGCAGTTTCTCATGCAACTGCAGTGAGACTTTTCTACATGTATAAGGGTACAGCTGGTCCAATTCAAAACATTCATGAACCAACTGTGATGGATCAGCTGTTACAGTACAATATTTAAAGATATAGGCTAACGGATAGACAGATTCGAAATTCTGTGGATCATTTCAATGGTGCAGTTTCAAAAACATATACTCATTGACATAATTAATGAAATGAGCTATCATTGGCTTGAATTGAAGTTGTTTCATTTTTTTCTCAGGTATGATGCAATATCTCGCTTTCTATGTATTACCATACAACACATTAGAGAATGGAGAAAGATCTATGGTGGTCAAATTTCAAATTTTGATATCGATACAACTGTCACAATTGCTTTTACAAATTGAACATAAACGTGAACTGAAATCCAGCTTTTGTAAAATAAAATGGTACACGATCAGTGTATCAGAGGTATGACTATTTTACTATTGGAATGATTCGTTGTGGTAGAGGTTGTGCGAGTGTTGCCGAAGAGCTGCAACTATCGAGAGTCGTTGTTTGGAGGTGGTGGTGTCGATGGAAAGCAGAAGGGATCTGGTCGACCAAGAAAGTCTGCAGGAAGGACAGACGCACGTCTAGTTTTAGCTGCAAAGAGGAATAGATTTGTGTCAGTCCCAAAGCTAGTCGTACACTGGAAGAGTGCCTCAAATATAGACTGTAGCGTTCGAACGGCTTACCGAAGGCTTACTGCAACAGCCTCACGACACTTTCAGAACAGATGGAAGAGGATTTCAACACAATGAAATTGCATCATTTTGAAATCAATAATAATCCCTGGAACTGAGACTTGTCGACTTCGATGGCTCCATGATTGGATAATTCAACATAAAAGTTCAGGGAAAACTTGCTTTTCTCTACACCATTAACAACTTGAGAAACAGCTTTCTCAAAGCGACACTTTCAAAGAAATACCAAATGATTTCAACGAAATGAGTGGATCAGTTTTGAAATCAATACTTGGAGATACTTCAATTTGGAATCATATAGGCCACTGCCATACTGCTTATTACTTCTACTTCCATAAATGCATAATTGAATCGATCAACAGTTAAATTAAAAACCACACAGCACACAGTATAGCTGATGATGTTCACCCGCCATCACGTCAGTCGGCACTCCAGTTATCTATTCCTCTAATGGTTTTCAATATAAACACTAACGGATGCGTCTCAGGACATGGCCAAAGTCCTTCATTTCCCTGTACTATTCTACAGAGCTGATCATAAAAAAACGGACCACCTAGATTTCGCCAAAATTCAATTGATTTTCATGTCTTCTAATCGTGTCGCACATCCACGTGCCATACATCACTCAAGAGCTTGAATTCTCAGCTTTCAGCAATGATAGACTTGCATCCGTTGATGCATTTGTTGAGCATTTGCTCAAAATGTGAAAATCACTCAATTGACAAATCGCAATTTTTCAGTAAGAAAGCATGTGATTGTGATAATTATTCAGACACGGCGAAAACGAGCATTTTCTGAGCTCTCTTTTGATACACTGGTCATAAAAATCGGTGAACTAGGAAAAATTAGTGATTCGTGAGGTTATCTCAAAATCATGACTCTGACTGAAAATGTTATGTTCTCACTTTTTCATCAACATTTTTCATATTTGGTACCTGCAGAATCCTTGCGATATACGGAATGCGGATGTCTGAAAGTTTTATTCAAATCAGTTCATTAGTTCTTTTTCAAATTTCTTCAACAATTTTTCTCATTTCCGCAAAAGTACACAAACAACATTGTAAGATGAACGAAGATTCAAAACAAAAAAAGTTAGCGAAAGCGTGTCTTTGTTCTCTCAAAGTGACCGCAGATAGTTTAACCCTTTTGTGTTTGTGCACTCTAACGGTAATGAGTGTTGAAAAATTTTTGAAAAATGTCTATTGAAATGATTAGAATAATACTTGTATATTCGCATTCCTTACATCGCAAGGATTCTGAAGATACTTTTTGATGAAAAGTGAGAATTATAACATTTTCCGTCATGATCTTGTGACAACTTCACGATATCACCATCTAAAGATAGCTCAATGCTCGTTTTCACCGTGACTGGATAATTATCATACTCAAAATGTTCTCGCTTTGGAAAATTGCAATTTGTAAAGTGAGTGATTTTCATATTTTGAGCACTGCTCAGCAAATACCACAACGGATGCAAGTTTATCATGGCTCATTTTAAAGCTAAGAATCTGAAACTCTTGAATGGTGTATGATACATTAATGTGCGACACGATTAGAAGGCACGAGAATCGATTGAATTTCTGTGAAATTTCGGTGTTTTCCGTTTTTTCTATGATCTAATATTATCTGAAATAATAAAACTAATAATGAAATGACACGGTCTGAACTTACGTCTTAGGAGAAGGGCAGAGCCCATTGTCGAAGAATCTTGTCGGTCGAAAGCAAAATAAGATGAGTCGCTTTGTGTCGTGGACAGGAGTCAGTTCAAATCGTTGTGTACAGCCTTATATTGTCTGGCGAGTCAATCGTAGTTTATCGCGATTGCTTACGAACCTCGGACCCTCACAACTCAATTGTGTAGCCGATACTGTGACAAAAGTTTTTGCACGTAATCGTCGAATTGATTATACTGCTTCTCTTGAGAGAACAAATTGAGCGGGCAGTGTTATTCCGTTATTACTCAACTCGAGATGACAATAGAACTTTGAGAATTAGACGTGAGAAGTTGGACAATCGATTGACATGACATAATCTCAAAACTGCTCAAACCGTTTCGTTCTAGTGACCGCATACCAGTATTGCGAAATTCGCAGATTGTTGTCTGACTCACACGGATTGCGTTACCGCTCAATGATCTAACACGTGTTCGTCGAAATATTTGATTACCCCATGCGTTATCAGAATTCAACACTGAGAAAATTCACATCAAGTGACTAAATGGAATTCAATGCTTTCATCATGGAAAAGTACAGATTTTCCCTCCTTCTTTATATGTATTGACCAAAAATCGAAGTTAATAAAAGAAAATTTACTCTTCAAGCAACGGAGGGAAAACCACACAGAATTAGACAGGTCGTCTCTTCTTCCGTTTAACTAGAAGTGAAGTATTGGAACATGTGACGTAAATGAAATGGCACAATCTCCTGACTAAGTACCATAGCAGTCGAACAATGAGCAGCCAGTTCAAAATTAAACACGCCGAATTGTGCAAAGTTTCAGTGACCGTTATCAACCGGATCACACAGCAAAGAGACAGACGATGTCAAGTTCTACAGAGAAGTTTGTTAACGTTTTTTTCATCAGCAACTTTTTTTAAAATGATCGGAGGGCCCAACATAATCGAGAAAACTTTTGCGCAATGATCTGAATTCTTCGAATCTGAAGGAATCGTGGCGATTGGAGCATTTTGAAGCAATTCAGAGCAATCCGCAAGCGACGCACGACTATTTTTCCTATCTCTGTTAGGTATCAAAAATTTCTTTTTGCCCCACTTATTAAGTTCCTGTATGTTCCATCTGTTTGAATCAGCTTGCACTTCTAGCAAAGTGATACGATTAAACAATCTAATTCTGTGGAAAACCACGATTGACCGGTGTAGTCGTCTTTATTCCAGCGACAAGTTTCGACCGGTGCTTCGGTCCTGTTCACGCAAACATTGCAAAAATTGCGTTCCGTGAACAGAACCGAAGCATCGGTCGAAACTTGTCGCTGGAATAAAGACGACTACACCGTTCAATCGTGGTTTTCCCTCCGTTGCTTGAAGAATATGAAAGGAACCGCACACTGAATCTTCCAAGAAAATTTACAGGTGCCGAACGTTTCGGGAATTCTCCCCGCGTCAGCGGCGTTAAGTCAATCGGCAAAGTCTTCCGTAAGTTGCCCAGAGTACGCATCTATATACCATCAGAGGCAGAGAGCAGGAAGCAGATTCAGAAGTCTACAAGTTCGCGTTTTGCGATTTATCTGTGATGAATTGTTATTTTGATGTAGCGAGCTTCTGTTATGCGTGTTTCTAATGGATCTCTGCACTTTTCCAAAATCTCTAGAGAAAAAAGGAATCGATAGATTTGTACACTCGGTTGTCGATGCATGTTAGCCAGCGCATGTTAATGACTAATGAAAGTAATAATTCCAAATTAATTCTCCACGCTTAATGCAATTGACACTAGCAGCAACATTTTTGAGATTACAGAAGTCTTGCATAATTATCAATTATGAATATGCGATATAAACGGAGGCTTTGTTTGATGAGACCTGATTATAATCAGGTCTCACAAACAAAGCATCTTTATCTCATATTAAAACAATGAAAACTATACCTGTGTTAGCAGAATGGTCAATAAAAATGCTTTGGTTTTACTGTGCCACATACTTGCGAAAATTCTTGTCTGATCCCATCGAAGACAGATTATGTTGCTTACCGACAATATCAACGGAGGTGACTCCTTTTTTGAGTTTTAAATTTTTTTAAAAAAGAGTCAGTTTGAACAGGAAATATACTTCAACTGCTTCGCACGATCAGATTCTTTTCCAAATGGTTAAACAAATGCGTCATGTGATATAAATCAAGCAGCTGGTAGAATTTGTTTGGTCACTTGAATAGTAGGATATGGAAAAAAAATTCATCAAAAAATGATGCGAATGTTAATTTACATGTAGCTGGTTCCATCTGTAAAAGTATTGCATGCCAGTTAAAAAAGAGCGCAGTGCAAAGCTCTGCCTACAATGACTAGCAGAAACCAACTCCCATAGGCGCGACTATTGTCTTAATAAAGGCATAATTTCAAACATTTCCATTGTTATTTCACCATAAGATAATACCCAGATAATAGATATAATATCACCATAATGTGTATTGTTGTAAAAACATCAGCGCACACCACACTTCTTGCCTCAAAAACACGATTCAGGCAAATTCTGTTGTTTTCCCCCGATCAATTAAGCGCATGTGGCTTTATACTACCTATCGATTCCTGAGTCAACAAATTCTTTGCATCATATATAATAAATAATGTGTTGTCAATATATTTATAATATTTAGGAACGAGCTAGTTTTTCTGTGATGGGTGAAAACATTTACTTCTATACGAGACTGTTTTCCGAAGTTGCATTGAGATACCATGGACACAATAAAATATTTCGAAAAGTTCATCGAATAGTTATTATAAGAATCTTATGTTTTGTTGTGTTGAGCTCGTGGTGAAGTCAAAATTTGAATTGTTAGTGAGAAGCAAGTTATTATCAAGGGAAAGTTTTATTAAAAAAATTATTTCAATATCAAATTTTCAGAGTAGAAAATGGATCCAACACAATCTCCGAGCCATTTCAAGAAGATTGATGTTCTCGTATAATATGCGCGTCATTCCTTTCTTATATATCGGAGTTCTTCAACAGCATTCCAGAATTGTCAAATATTTTTATAGATTTGGTGAATGTCCATAATTGTGCACATTTTGAAATGGACAGCCGAGGTAAGTTAAGCTGAGCCCTCAGATTTGTATCACCAGCGCGATCGCTACCGTTTTCGAAAATGATGTTAAATCATGTTTTTCTGACAGAGAGAAACCAGTGCTGCTTTCGTGAAAGCACATTTAAACGTTGGATAGGTAATTAATTTCTAAAGTAACTCATTTGCTGATAAACATGTTCCCATATGCATGTACTATTGTCTTTCAAAGAAAAAACTGAAACGAATGAATGAGTCGGCGCGTATACTAAAAAATGCAGGAAACTTCATTGTATGTCATCATTGTGCATGCAACTCTTCACAACTACCTCTTCACTTATGTAGCATCAGGCAGCATCTAATGATTCCCTCACTTTTTTGTGTGAATACACCCCCTGCTCCAAGATCAAATTTATCTGAAATATCATGTCATCATTTTATCTGATTACTATAACCTAATTGGTTGAATATAAGTAATGTACAAGAGTACTTTATCTAACGAAGTCATGTTGCCACATGTATTTTCAGATCGAATGCCACCCTGGTGAACTCAGGGATAATCGAGAGGCATGATCAATTTTCAAAATTCACAACAAATTTCGCGTGATGCAAAGAACAGTGCTGGAGTCAATCTCAAGGAATAGTTCCCTTTTCAGGTGGTACAATCATTGATCATTTTTATCACAATTTCCACGATTCAGAACAGGTTCCACACCGGATTGTCATTTTAATAACGAACATGCTAGTTCAGCCCCCGTAGCTGGTAGATTACGACGAGGACAATCGCTATAAACGTGGCTATAAACGTATAGTAAACTGTAATACATCACTAAAATTATTGCGATTAAAAATTTAGAAAATACAATGTGAAGTCGTAACGCGCACATCCCGGGGTTTGGGTCCTGTTCAGACATGAAAATAGATACAGTAGACATTAATTGAGTAATTAGATTCAATACATTAACTAGTTGTTCCTTAACTTGTTTTCTTTTGTTTTGGTGTCGAGGCATGACGTAAGGATTTAGTCGTTGTCCGTTACATAAATAATAGAAGAATGCAACGTTGGGACTCAAACTTAAATAGATGCTAAATACATAACAGAGTCACGGTCAAGCAGTGCGTTCAACCACACAAAGGCGAATGGACAATATGCGTAATCACCACCAAAAAATGGTCATCGGAGAGAGCAAAACAATTGTCAACACTATATCACGGTGGAGATGATATGTCGTGCAGTGTCAAATCGCCGATATATGGACCGTAACGATGCAAGTGATCACGACGACCAACTCCTATTCGACGACAAGTTGAAGAAACATTCTGGGGGGCCATAGTGATGAAGGGAGCTATAAAAGGACACGACAGGGAATCATCGAGGAACCAGCCGATCGAAAATTGTGCAGGAACATAGTGACATTGTCTCTTACTCGTATATTTCTGGTGAGTGTCGCCGAGCTTCGAGCCTTCGTGCAGTACACTCCGATTTAACGGGTGAGACTTCGTCCTTGTGCCAAAGCTTCTGATACTTGTCATCGTTGCACTCTTCTTTCTTTCTCTAAAGCGTGTAAAGGCAGAAATAGAAATGCTCGTTATTGTCTATCCAAATTGCTTTATTTGTATGGAAGTTTGGCGATTAAGTTTCAGCCTTGGTAAGACACTTCGGATCGTTATAGGGACCAAATAAAATTGAAGTTAATGCTAGCATCGCTCGCTTCCAGACGGTTGAGAGCGATCCTAGCATTACACTGGAGGTCCCACGCGAGACGCCTTGTCTAGCACTTCCTGAGTCCCCAAGTCAAAATTTGCGCGATGCACTTAACAGTAAACGCGTACAATATCAGATATGAACAACGTCAGAGCTTTACAGACTGGAAGACTCACTGTTCCAAGCCATTAGTAATAAACTCAAGGGAATATCCTCTCCTGTTAGATTATCCAATATAGACAAAGAGTGTACGTTCGCAAAGAGTTTGACAAATTTCGAATTCGCCAAGATACACTATAACCATTTAGAGCAAAATGATAAACTGAAATTGGTGCTACCAGCTACATATAGACATAATATATTTCTCGAATTTCACGAAGGAATTTTCGGTGATGGACACTGGGATTTGACAAAACTTACTCTAGAACTTGCAAGATTTTATTTTTGGGTCCTAACATGCGCAAGGACATTCAAACTTGGCTACAAGACTGTCCGTCATGTAATGCGAAAAATAATCGCGCATACAAAAATAAAAAAAATGCCTCTACATTCAATTCCAGTCCCTGATCCATGGACACGCATAGCTTGTGAATAATAGGGGTCCCCTACGCAAAAACGGAAAAAGAGGAAACAAATACATCATCGTATTTATCGAATATTCCTCTAAGTGGGTTTGAAGCTTATGCTATGAAAATTCTCAATCACAAGACAGTTGCACGAATATTTGTGAATGAAATCGTTTTTGTCGTTATTGGGTCCCCGCGAGAATTATTGACTGACCGAGGAGCGAATTTCGCAGGCCACATTAATGAGAGAAGTATGCCGATTAACGACACCGCACAAAGATATATACCAGTTTCATATCATCCCATCCTGCTACAGATGGCTTATGTGAAAAAATGAACGGAGTTCTTATACGGATGCCTGTTCGCATTACTGCGCTGCAGCACAAACTGATTGGGATTTGTACATACCTACAGTGTTATTCGCTTATCGTGCAAGCGTACATGCATCTACAAAAGAAAGTCCGTATTATTTAGTATTGGTGGGAAGGAGATCCATTGCTTCCCTGTGATTTAGTGCTACAATGAGGATCAAACTACAAAAATGCCTTTTCGATGTGCGAGAATACAAATCTGAATTATCAAATCGTCTAAAACTTGCTTGGTCAGTGGCTTTAGATAATAATAAGGAAGCTCAAGAGCATCAAAAATTGATGTATGATAAAACGTCCACTCACCATCAGTAAAATTGCTATTGGCGACCGAATTTATGTCTATACTCCTCAGCCAAAGAAAGGACTATCCAAAATTACAAAAATTATAGAAAGGACCTTTCCGTATTCTCCAATTAACTGGACACAAAATGCATGATAGTTCCGGTAAAACCAACCTCGAGCTTCGCGCCACTGGGTTAATCTTAATCACTGTAAAATAGCAAAGAATCAGCATACACTGTTTTTACCTCCATCTGACATAAAAAGTGTAAGTCATAAAAACCGACTATCAACTCTGAAACGACGAAAAGAACCTGTATAAATGACGCAGATATTCCGATCCAAGCGGTCAATAAGAAATCACAAAATTCTGTCTGTGAGCCTTATAATTTGCGTTCTCGGGGTGCAGTTCTACCACCCAACACCAAATGAGGAATCGAAAAAAAAGAGCAAAAAACCGACTATGATGCAACTCACCGAAACATATTGTTTATCATTGCACATTCAGTGTCTCTGTCTGCAATTTATTTTCCTTTACATTATTTCTGCATTCTATTATGACTGTTCATTGCTATTATAATCCTGTTGTATTGAAAGCGTCACAGTTTTATCACTATGTATGTCATTTTTTTTGTGGTGATTGCCTGGATATGTAACTTGCTAAATATGTGTTTCTTTTTAATTACGAAAGTGTATGTTTCTGTGAAATTCCTTGACACTTATGAAATTCATGTGTTCAGTGATTACGTCGTAAATGATAGAACTCTCTTTTGAAATTACTTACTGTGCGTTGTCATTTACAAAAAACTTTAAGTTATTGGTGTATGAACTCCTCCATTTTATGAAAACTTTGAATTTTCATCGCAATTTTTCTTGATGCATGCATGTACTTCTTAGATTCTTTTTCTTCTAAGAACTTGCTTTAATTGAACGTCTCTGTTGTTTCCCTTGTTTCGAAACAAGACCTTGATCTGAAATGTCTTTGAATTGGTGTCCGTGTTTCTCGTGTTAACTCTACTTTCATCATTTTCACTTAATCAAGGTTCCGTGTTTCGTCCTATACTAATGAAACATCTTTGCCTTATAGTAATGGAATCTGTCAGGACCACGTTAGTGTTGGCAGTCGCTCGAAGCTTCGATCATCAACGAGGAGTTCCAGTTGGCTATACGGGGCCTGTCGAAATAGCGGCATTCCTAGTCTCCTCGGCACCAACGTATCGTATCATTACAGAATTTAACTCCCTTATTAAAAACCGTAGGTTCATTCCGGCTCATGATTCCCGACTCTGCCACGGTCTTACCGAGCTCGACCTTTTAGAGGCTCCGGTCTGCCGAACAAGTGTGGGAGAGGCTTCGGCTTTTCCTACAACATATAACGGAGCGGACCGCGGTGCTCGGTATACCGTGGGATTGAAGGGTCTGATGAGACGGATCCCCTGTTTAGTTTCCCATCCGGTGGCGGTGGTGGATTTGGGAAACATGGGAGGCGCGCCGCACTTACGCCTATAGGTCCCGCAACCGAATGCTGTCCCAATCTTCATCAAAGTTTCATTAGAAATCCATCCAACGGGGGGTGGTTTGGCGTGCGGTGCGCCAGGAAAGTGGCGCACATGATAGTCATGGCGTTGCGGGCTAATCGGCCTATCATTACAACGATCACCGGCCACTACGACTGAACACGAGGCCTTTAATAACATTCCGATGTGGGGACGACGAAGGCTCCAATTCTGAGGATGAGGACCACTTCGTCCTAACCGTCCGAGAGGAAGACGTGGCCTCGTGGTCTAGTCGTAGTCGCTCCCCGGTTCGTCAAATTGAACGGGAAGCAAGCCCTACCCGCCCACCTTCCTATAGGTCCATATCCCCTCCGCTGAATATATCCCACCAACCCTCGTACACAGGCACACTAACACAGACCCAATTGCACATACATGTCCTACACCAAACATAACCTACCCTTGGTCGGCTGCGTATGCAGACCATTACCAGGATTTACAATTATTTCAACAGTTTTTCAGATAGCCCACCTCCAGTCCTTGGACAATGCCCTTTTTGGACCCACATTGCCCGTCCCTTCTTCCCAACCACATTACTAGATATTGTAACCGAAACCCTTGCACACATGTATCAGCACAAACCAAAAATATGGACCATCATCCTAACAGACATCCAACGAATCATACATTCCAACAATTGGCACATCAATATTCCATCACATATAGCACACATCAAGCCACTTCAAATTGTAATTTTCGGACATACACCAACCTCACCATTCGACAACATAGGAAATTTTTCTCACACAACTAAATATCACCAGCTAAAAAGAACTTTCAAACATGAAACACTTCCGAAGATTTTCACAGGACACAATAATATTCTTACAAAAATTACAGACCAATCCTACGCTTCAGTCAGTAGCAATACACTTACCATCACATCCACAGCCATATTGTCAACACATTCAACACTATTCACCACCATTGCCGATATATTTCAAACACAACGCAGATTGGCAAACTTGAACACAAGCTTACACCCATCATTCACAAAATTATTCAAATTGTCCCAGCCCCCTATCTATTATGACGACCAGTCCACTATTCTCGATTTTATATCCGCCATATATGTAGCATCCCTTTAATAACTTTTGTACCTAGATAAGATAACCTTTTTTTAGACATAATTAGCACTTAAAAACATCATTTGTCGCGAGGACGCGACTTTTCTGAACGGATAAGGAATGTAATACATCACAAATTATTGCGATTAAATTTAGAATCCAATGTGAAGTCGTAACGCACATCCCGGGTTTGGGTCCTGTTCAGACATGAAAATAAGATACTGTAGACATTAAATTGAGTAATTAGATTCAATACATTAACTAGTTGTTCCTTAACTTGTTTTCTTTGTTTTGGTGTCGAGGCATGACGTAAGGATTAGTCGTTGTCGCGTTACATAAATAATAGAAGAATGCAACGTTGGACTCAAACTAATAGATGCTAAATCACATAACAGAGTCACGGTCAAGCAGTGCGTTCAACCACACAAAGGCGATGGACAATATGCGTAATCACCACCAAAAATGGTCATCGGAGAGAGCAAAACAATTGTCAACACTATATCACGGTGGAGATGATATGTCGTGCAGTGTCAAATCGCCATATATGGTCCGTAACGATGCAAGTGATCCACGACGACCAACTCCTATTCGACGACAAGTTGAAGAAACATTCGGCCATAGTGATGAAGGAGCTATAAAAGGACACGACAGGAATCATCGAGGAACCAGCCGATCGAAATTGTGCACGGAACATAGTGACATTGTCTCTTACTGTATATTTCTGGTGAGTGTCGCCGAGCTTCGAGCTTCGTGCAGTACACTCCGATTTAACGGAGGACTTCGTCCTTGTGCAAGCTTCTGGTACTTGTCATCGTTGCACTCTTTCTTTCTTTCTCTAAGCGTGTTAAAGGCAGAAATAGAAAATGCTCGTTTGTCTATCCAAATTGCTTTATTTGTATGGAAGTTTGGCGATTAAGTTTCAGCCTTGGTAAGACACTTCGGATCGTTATAGGGACCAAATAAAATTGAAGTTAATGCTAGCATCGCTCGCTTCCAGACGGTGATCATGTGAAGAATATGATTTGTGATCAGCAACACGGTTTTTGTACACTGACTTTATTTCAACCGCGTTTGATGATGGGTTTCAGGTGCACAGTATCTACACGGATTTCAGTAAAAGCGTTCGACACCGTATCTCATTCTCATTTGCTGCTTAAAATGGAAAATTACTTTGGTATCTCTAATACTGATCTGAAATGGTTCCGCAGTTACTTGCAAGACGTTTCCAGCGTGTTGTTTTACACGGATTTCAGTCTGATTGGAGTCCTGTCTTCTCAGGAGTGCCTCAAGGGTCCATACTTGGACCGATGTTATTTATTATGTACGTAAATGATATGCCCTCATGCTTGCGCTCAAGTAATTGTCTTCTTTTTGTTGATGATATCAAAATTTTTAAACGTATTTCTTGTGAAATGACTGCTTTGATCTGCAGAAAGATCTATCCTATTTCTGTGATTGATGCACAAAATGGAATCTTAAACTGAATATTGATAAATGTTTTTCCATTGATTTTTCTTTGAAGCGAGTATTCAGTTGTAATTACGCGTATACTGTCTTCTCATCTACTCTGCAACAAGTTCATCAGGTGAAAGATTTAGGTGTTTTTTTCACTCACAATCTGTCGTTCTCTTTACACATCTCGAAAATAGTAAGTAAAATAGTCTGTAAAGCTTTTCGTATGTTAGGTTTTGTCAGAAGGACGATGAAACACTGTCATGACTGTTTAAGTACTGAAAGTGTTATACAATGCAAATATACGATCACATCTTGATTATGTTCACCTGTTTGGTCTCTACTTCTAAATGTATGATCGATAAAGTGGAGCGAGTTCAAAAACGTTTGTAAAGTTTCTCTGCTTTCAGAGTGGTATTACATATGATAGCTCTGATTACGTGACAATTTGTGGGCATTTTAAATGGTACACTATACCATAGAAGGAAAGTCACCGATGCTGTGCTTTGTCACAAAATTTTACATTGTAAAGAAAACTGTGCATATCTTGTGTCGTTGATTCACTTCAATCTTCCTACAAAACGTACGAGACACACCAGAGTTCTCACAACAGCAACGAAAAAACAGGCTGGTTTCGCGAAAAAACTCATTCTTCCCTCGAAGTCTTGCTGTAATTTCAGACATGGGAAGTCTTGATTTCTTTGACATCGCGTTATCGAAATGTGTCATCTCCAAGGCCTTAGTGTGACGTTTGTTTTTATTGTCTGACTTTATTATCTGTTCTTTTATTTCCTCGGTATTTTCGGTTGTATGGTATAGTCTTGATGTACGTATCCGCGTGACAAGTAAATGGCACAAGCTGTTTGTCATGTATTGAATAAAATAAAAAGATGATTTGTTTGTCAGATCGTTGCAATGGAAATAACCAAAAGAGAAATGATGCAAAGGATTATTTACACCATGCTGCATTCCGCTTAGCATTCCTGCATGGAGACTGCAACAGCCTCACGACACTTGCAGAAGAAATGGAGGATGATTCAAGCAAATGAAATAGCATCATTTTGAAATCAATGGCACTGAGACTGTCGACTTCGATGGTTGCATGATTGGCTAATCCATCATAAATGTCAAGAAAAAATGAGCTTCTCTACACCATTAGGACAAACAACGTCAACATCCGTGATTCGATTTAAAAAAAGCACCCATACAGACGATTCAATTGCAAATATCATCAAGGAATGGAAAACATCCACTAGAGACGAATAATTTGAGACAAGAACGGAGGTTAAATTTGTTAAGAACTAACAACAATACACCTACTCCATTGAAACTCAATTTATTATCAACTAATGAAGCAGCAGGTCTGCGACACATGCAACACAAATTTACTTAATTATTAGGGCAGTCAATAAAGTAAAAATACGGTCAAAATAAACAAATGAAGTCAATAGAGTCAATAGAGTAAAAGGTCAAATGTAGTCAATTAAGGTCAAAAAGTAAATTTTTCAGGAATCTGGTCTTCCCAGGCGCTATTTTTAAATCTGGGTTTCCCGAACTCTTTTCAATCATAACAAAAAGCTAAGCTATTGGGACACCAAATATTCTCGCAAGGATTTCAACACACATAACTACATTTTGTTTGTTAACTGACTATCTTCTATTGTTCGAAATGCCCAAGACAGCTGAAAGAGATGCATCCAAGTGCAAAAGAATTACTTGCCAATATCCTCAAGAAGTTAAAGTAACACCAAGGAATAAACTTTGTGTGCTTTGTGAATGCCCGGTGAAATTCGCGAAACAGTTTATTATTGACAGTCATCACACATGCCAACACATGCGACGAAATTACAAAGAATTACCTCTTCATCAGTACCCACCTCATCAAAGCATGAAAGTCAGACCTTCTTGAACTTCAAACCTGATCTGGCTAAGCATGTAACAACAGCGTTTTTTTAACCGCTGACATTCCTTTACATAAATTCGAGCATCAAGCGATGCGAGATTTATTTGATTTTATGGGTCATAATTGCCCATCTGAATTATCATGTCGGCAACATGTACCAAAACTCTCTCAGTTAGAACAACAGAAATTGTTTCGATATGTGAATGGAGAAAAAATATTTATAATGGTGGACGAAACGGAAATTTCTGGTCGGAAGTTTATGAACATTCTTGTCGGAATTCTAGAAAAGCCTGAAGTTACTTATCTATATGACTGTAGACAGCAAGTTAAAGATTTAATGTTCATCGCAATAATTTCGTTTTACTGCTATCTGATGCAGCTCGTTATACTCGTATGACTCTTGCGGGCAAAACTTTGATTTATTTCATGTAACATTATTTCATGTAACGTGTATGGCGCACCTGTTGCACAACCGTGCATTGCTTGTGAAATCGAAGTATGAGGCTGTCGACAGTTTGATTTCTTCAATCAAGGCTGCCACTGCTAAAAATGGTGATCGCCGTCTTCTTTTTGCATCGATTGGAAGTCCACCAAAGCCACCAAACATGGTTAAACGCGGGCTTTTTGGTATGCAGACCACTTTTCCGACGTCAAACAAATTGTGTTGGGTTTCGAGGATGATGGATTACTTGTAAGTCGTGTAAAATCTTCAGTTTCCAGCACAGTAATTGTTGACCAACTCGTGGATGTGGCAACGTATACCTCTGTAGGCCTCTGCATCATCTAATGGAGCGATGCGAAGGAACCAACTACAACATTCATCAGGTAATACAGACGTAAAACAGTCTGGATTTCGGAATTGATCCCTGTGAAATCAAATCATATATAAACTTGCGTTTATCTAAGAATGATATCATGGAGATTGTTAACTTGGCAGGTGACGATATTTCACAACTGAATACAATCTTCTGTTGTGTGCACAATCAACCACAGCTGCGATCGAACGAAGCTTTTCCCAGTTGAAAAATCTCCTTCGTTTTAGCAGAAACTTTTCTCCCCAAAACATTAAATACTATGCAATAATGAATTACAACGCAAGTAACAATTAACTCGTTGTTTAAGAGGCATTCCTTCTTTTCGTGAAGAACTTTGCATTTGTGGGCTCAATAATAAAATGTATTTCTTTAATTAAAACAAATAACGTTTTCTTGTGAGTCTGAAATGATGTTTTCTATGGTTAAACAAAACTGAATTAGGTAAAAAGATTGGGTAAAAATTTTACATTTAAGTCAAAATTTTAGATAAAAATTTACTTGAAAATAAAGTCAAAATTCATAATTTTTTAGGTCAATAAAAAACCGCCCTATTAATTATAGATCATTTGAAAACAAGGATACTCACCAACAATGTCATTATTAAAAGAAAATATATACATATGTAAAGATGAGTTCATCAGAATTCCTTCTGTCGGTGATTCACTGGCTTAAACGGAAGCGAATTTATTGTTACTAAAAGAAGCGTTTCGTAGTTGCAGTCCAATTTTTTCTTATGTCACCTAACGCATACCTGTTCGTTCTCTCAAAGACCCGGTTCCTATGCTCAGTAAGTCATACGTTATTTACAAATATAAATGCGACTGCGGAAGCAGTTACATTGGACGAACTGGCGTAGGCTGGTTCTAAGAGTTAATCCTACTTTACACTGGCAGTCGCTGCAGTAGCAGCAGATAAGTGACACGCCCATCACGTGATTGAAACGTAACACAACATAGCCATGAAACAGAACTGCATGTGCAGCACCTAATTTACATTGCGAACAGCAAGACAGCAAGTCAGTTACTGCATTGTCCAACCAAAGTGAGTCTTGGAACAAAAAATAGAGAAAATTAACCAATCAGATGACACTATCATTGCAGTAAGCTGCAAATAAATAGACTTTGGTCTAATCGTTGAACTGCACCTGAACTGCTACTGCAGCACTGACGTATGTTCTGTATCAGACGAAACTACGAAAAACGTCATAATGAGATCATTTTCGTCATCTGCTGCACAGCACATGATCTGCCATTGTAAAGCAGGCCTTAAGGAGCTTTTACAGCGATGGTTGATGTCAAGCTCTCGACAGTCACGGAATCCTGCATCATCGATATGTAAGCACGCTGTTTCGTTCCTCGGGAACGAATTTTATCATATTTTTCAGTGTTGACTATCTCAAATTCGACTGTGTCTTTGCGTATTTCGGAAGCCTTTTTATTTTGGGACACAAACCTGCACTGTGTGTCCAAAAGGATTTTGTAAATAGACTTCTATTACCGTGGTAGTATTCATTCATGACATTTTCGTATAAGTAGATTTGCACTGTTCATCACTTCCATATCTATTGTTCGATTCGTTGTGTTGTGAATTTCTATGACGTCATGTGAATCATGTTGACGCTAGCAATCGCAACGCAGTGTTTGTCACGCTTTAGAATCTCGGAGTCCTCTGATAGTGAACGTGTTGGTGCTACTTTCAGAGAGTGACGACGAATACTTCCCAGGTCAGTCCCACGAGAAAATTCCACAACCAATGAATCAGGAGCAGTTGAATGACCTTGTTAGAAACCTCAGACTATCCGAAGATAATGCTGAGCTTCTGGCTTCGAGACTCCAGCAATTCAATCTGCTAGATAGAGACCCGAAAGTTGCTGTTTATCGTGAACGTCACCTTGTCTTTGCAAACTTCTACTAGATCCAAGATGGTATATGCTACTGCAATAACGTGACTGGTTTAATGGAAGCATTACACATCACGATCCTCAGGAATGGAGACTGTTTATCGACTCCCTTAAAACCAGTCTTAAAGCAGTTTTGTTCCAACATGGGAATCAGAAACTTGCAATCCCAGTTGTTCACGCTGTTGGATACAAAGAAAACTACGAGTCAATGCAAACCATTCTTCAGCCCCCTTTTTATGTACCTAGGTATGAATTTGGTGCTGCCATCAATTGCTACTTCTACATATAGTAACTGACAGAATATTCCATAGTATTTTAACATTTTATAAATGCTCTGGTGAAACAAGACATTACGTTGATATATGTATGATGCAAGTAGAACTGCATAACAACGAAGATACAAGAATTATCATACTATTTTGAGCGCCTAGTTTACAACTGTTGAGCTACTATACCTTTTGCCACAGCTGTTGTCTCAACCGGCACAGTTGTTGGCAAATTAAGATTTCTACATGCTGCGTCATTATCATTTCTAATGGAAACATTTGCATATCATAGCACCATTTTGACAAGCTATGAATTCCAAGTCTTCTAAACTGGCATAGTTGTTGGCAAAACCAGCATACTTGTTGTCAGTAAATAATTTATTACAGATATCGTTGCTCTATCGCAGTTGGCTATGGTACCTTAAACGTTGCATAATAAGGGATTCATGTCATTTTCAAATCAATTTGATCAAAAATGCCAGGCGCACGAATCACCCAGATCGATCGTGACCGTTTGATTTATGCATACCTAAAAGGTCGTGACTATATTGAATTGGCCGATGCACTGTCCATTAGTCAGCGTTCGGCCTACCGCATCATAATGCAATTTAAACGAACCAACGAACGTACTGCCTTGCCAACTGGAGCACCCCCTCCAAAGAAGATTTCACAAGAAATGAGGGATGATTTAATTGACTTTGTGGGATATAAACCTACAGCAACTCTAGGCGAAATGAAATCGTTTTACTCAACAAATATCCTGGCCGAGCGTTTTCAACAACAACAATTCGGCGCAGTTTGGATGGCGCCTTGATCACTCTTAAACTTGTGCGTTCTGTTCCATTTCAGTGGAACAGCTCCGAAGTTAAAGATGATCGAGCTGTCTATGCTCAATGGATGATGTCCATGGGTGTCACCAAAAACCTGATACAAGTCGACGAATGTGGGTTCAACGTTTGGACGGCCCGCAATTTTGGACGGTCCTCAAGAGGTAGTAGAGCAGTGAGCATTGTCGATGGACAGCGAGGCCGAAACCTCACCCTTGCTTTGGCGGTGTCTCCTCAATTTGGACTAGTACACCATGTCTTTGTGACAGGAGGGATGACTAAGGAGGGATACGCAGCGTTTCTGAGTGAAGTACGCTGTGGTGATGTGGTGATGTGGTGATGATGACGCTCCTTCCCACCGCGACTGTCCATTTATAAGTGATATTCATGGTTTGGACACACCTTGACATACATCGATCGCTGTCGTGAACGCGAAAGCATTTTTGCCTGACTTTACCTAACTTCCGTCGAGTTAAGATATTTTTCAATAAACTCTTTAATGTAATTTATTGTTTTACAAAATGTTAAATGGCTAAAAATATCTGAAAATTTTGCATATATAGTTAGAGCAGCGTTATTTTATAAATAAACCGCATAATGGTGGAACATAGCTAAATTATTCTTGATATTATGGGACACAGCTCAAATAGGGGTAAAAACAAAATTTCTTCCCTTATAGAAGATACCATACAAAAAAAGTATTAAAAATTGAGTGAATGAAAATCAGAGTGAGCCAGAAACTGCCACTCATCTTTCGCATCGAGCATAAAATTGGGTGTCATCAACGTGTAAATGTTTCATCAACTTCATCAACTTAAAAGTAAACAATAAAGTAGGCATACTAACTTGATAATCTATACACTAATTTTAGACTGGATGCACCATTTTGTTACATTATATGTTTGCTAGACACATTAAAAAACATATTGTTAAAAAATATTTGAATTAAAAATAGACTACGATATTCACATGGGCAGTGATTCCGATCTTTTTGATAATCATGATCAATATCAGCTATGTTGATTGAGAGAAGATATTGAAGGATTGCCAACAACTATGCTGGTTGAGACAACAGCTTTGGCAAAAGGTATATTCATCTGCATTTAATTAGTTAATGAATGATTAGGACTAAAAACTAAGTGAAAGCCTCCACGTTTTTCATGTTGATCCACTCATGAATTCTGGAGAACACGTGTTCGCAGGTTCCGTGATCTCACAGAGCTGGGGAAGCTGCATGTGAGTGCTCCCGCAACATCATCACTAAGCGAATATGCGTTTAGTATCGCAGGACATTTGTGCCGCAAAGAAAAACATTCTCTCACTGGACAGAAAATGAAGAAACTGATGCTTGTGTTTTTGAATGATAGGTGGTCCTGCTGATTCAAACTCTTTTTCTACTCGGGGTATGAGCTCTGAGTAAGGGTGAACACTGAACGCCCAACCAGAACACCCTCACGACAAGCAACCGTCAGCATGGCTGATAATGCAGAATATTTACAGCACATAGAACGCGACTAGGAATTTGTATCACAGACATCACACCAAGGTAGGAGCTCAACAACGAATGATCCTCGACTTCAACCTAATTCAAGCCGGTTTAGCATTCCTGCATGGAGACTGCAACAGCCTCACGACACTTGCAGAAGGAATGGAGGATGATCTCAACAAAATGAAATCGCGTCATTTTGAAATCAATGGCACTAAGACTGTCGACTTCGATGGTTGCATGTTTGGCTAATTGAACATGAATATCCAGGAAAAAATGAGCTTCTCTACACCAAAAGGACAAACAACTTCAACATCTTTGATTCGATCTCAAAAAAGCACCCATACAGACAATTCAACAGCAAAAATCATCAAGGAATGGAAAACGTCCACTGCAGACGAAAAATTGAAGAAAAGCGAAGGACAACCTATTCGTTAAGATTGAGAAGTAAATACACTGATCACTTCGTGAATGCAGAATGAGTAAGAAGACGGAGAAATAATTGCTCCAGACATCCAAAACATTTTATGAGGGTCAAAACAGTTAACGAAACTTCTCACTTCCCAAAAGTCGGCATAAGTAGGCGCCATGCAGTCATCTTCAGAGGTTTCACAGTTCGGAATCGCCATTTCCTTTGGCCCTAAGTCCCTGGAATGACCTCTCTACCAGCCACGCCACTTCCCGAACCCATGAAAATGTCGTCTTCAACGCCTCCCAGTAGTTATAAATGTATAGCTACATATCACTTGCATGAGTCAGCATGAAAAAAAATCCACCCAAACCGCTGGAGCGATTGTTTGATGCACTGGGTGGAGTCCGACGATGCCTGAGTCATTGGGTGGACTTTTCTAAAGTGTAAGTTGCTGGGTGGAGTCCGACGATGCCTGAGTCATTGGGTGGAGTTTTGTCTGTTTGACCTTTTGAAGAAGACTATTGTTATATAAATAGCAAGAGTAAACTTTAAGCATTCATTTCAAATTGATGCACCATATCAACCATGTTCACATCTACTTGTAACTGTGACATACCCATGAATCAATCGTTTTCCGTGTGCAATGTCACTATAGCACTCGATTAAAGCTATCATGTGGTTGTTCATATTCTGGATTTGAGCTACTAAATCAAATGTCATTTCAAAATAGCAGCAAGATGGATACAATTTGTCCTAATCATTGTGAGTTGAAAAGACATGATTTCTCACAGGATGAGATGCTATTTACATTTGCAAAACAGTTCCTGGAATACAAAGCCTCAAGAAACATGGACAATTTTGAATTGTATGATTTTAATTATACAATTTCACAACCAATGAATGAGTTAATTGTACTGGAGTGTTCCTGTGGTTTCCGCCTTCAGGAACTGTTACGTGTTTCAGCGGAGCAAGTTTTGCGGGGAGAGCTCCCACTGTGTCCAGCACACAAGTCTGAACACTCATTGAGTCGATCTCTTTTGTTTCAATATTTATCATTGAAGCACAAATCATATATCGAAGATAAGGCTCATTCTCAAATGATAAATGATGAATTACATCATCATCATCCGAAATTTAGCTTTATTGATGTGGAATTATCAGCACTTCGAAACACGATGAATGATGTACATAAAAATCTCCCAGACAATGACATGGAAAAGGATGTACCTGCTCATGTGAGTGGTAGTGGAAAGTGGAAGAAGAAACGAAGATACCATAACATCTACCATAAATGGCAGATTATCAACTTTCATTTTTTCTAATGACTTTTTTCATGATGAGCATACAGCTGTTTGAATGTGATGAATCAATCAGTTTGATTACAACTTTCTGACAATGTTGAGTTACTTTTCATTATCACCAATGATTCAGCATGGGTGGACGATTTAAATATATATATATATAGTGTATGCAGAAGTGAAGAATCACAACAATCATGAGTCTCTCAAACTATTTGATCATGGATACAGAAAGATCACCGATTCTTGAATTGGCTGCCGCGTGGATTGTATATTGTCAATATGATAAGTCAGTGACTATTAGTTCAACGTTTCACGTTTTACTGAAGCAGGATGTAGCTCCAAAACAAAACGATTGGTGGTCTAGGAAATATATTCATGGGATAGACGGAAGCGAAGGATATGATTTGTCTACAGTTCAGGGTTTGTTTAGGAAATGGTTGGGACTTATGCAAGAACTAAATGACAAGGATTTTGTAGTGGTAGGTGCAGGACAGGATTGTCTCCAATAGAGCATGATTTTATAGCACTACTGTTCACGAGTAAACCGCGTGTTTTGTATGTCCATATACCTCATTGGGAGGAGCGGGTTTGTCATCGATTTCATGACTTGGCTAGAACATGGAGAGATAAAAGTATGCTTATAGGGAAATCATGCTGTACTTTTGAAAACCATAGACATGTTGGTATTGAGAAATGCAAGAAAAATATGAAAATTAATACTGTAGGACAAGTAGCTAAAGCCACATTCAGCCATCATTGCTGCCTGTATGATGTATCAGAGATAGTTTTATTTTTTTCATTCTATTCTTTAAATAGTTCACATATTCAAATAAATCATTTAGTGTACATTGAACCGTATATAGATGACATTATGACATATAGGAATGAGACTTGGGATTATTTTATCGAATTTGAGAAGTCAGGTCTTTCATGTTGATAATATTTAATCCAACCAGCAACAAATTCAAGATTTCAGTTGATCACAAAATCAGTTTCAGAAAGTCCACCCATGGGTGGACAAACTGAAATGTCCACCCAACGACATGATTGTATATAAACGAACGCTTTATCCACACCAGCATACTACGACTGCGAACTACGACACAGCGACACAGCAAACAAGTCAGAAGATGGAAGACATTGTACGATTCGAAGACCCTCCGGCATCTCCAACATCCGACTTGGACTTCGGCGTGGACGAGTGGTTAGAAACGCCTCCTCTACTGCCGGAACTAAATCTACCTGAATTTTACGACGACTGGATGACACAATGGGCGAGGGATCACCAATACCAGTGGAGAAGAGGCTTAATGGATTTAACCCCACTATTAAACTCAACAGACATCAGTTCCTTGATCATTCCCAACGACCCCATCATCTATGACGCCTTTCCTCCATCAGCAGAGAATATCATTCCAGCTGTTCACAATTTGGGGGAGCCAACAACACTGATCGAGGACGTGGACCTGGTGTTGTGCACCAATGAATTGGAGCTGCCTCTGTCATTCCACAGCCTACCACGCTGCTAAACTTTTTTTCTGATATTTTTTATATGATCTACAGAATCACTTTGTATTTTCAAGTTTAACATTTGAATTCTGGCTTTTAAGTCTTGGGTTTGGGTAGGATTACTATCATTAAGTAACTGCAATATGTTAGACGAATGATTCAAAAATGAGTTTATCGATACAATGTCAGAGTGAATTTGAAGAAAACGAGACATCAGTGCCACATAAAATTTCAACAACCAGCGGATGTAGAAAAATTACTGAATGAAACACAATTATTATACATAAAAACATTGTGTAAAAGATGCCATAGAGAGGAAGCGAATCACTTAATATACCCCTGCTGCTGTATAGCCCTCTGTTCATATTGCAATAGTGACTACTGTCCAATATGTTTAGAATTTATTGAAAATCGAACACGAATTTTTTTCTAAGTAATCAAGAGAAGGACATTTTCAGTGAATAATGACGAGACAGCATCGAAAACGATATGGTAGTATTTATCGTGGATCACGAAAACAGAGAGGGGGACGACGTCAAAAAGGAGGATTCATACCCTTATTAGCTGCAATTCCTGCATTGGCAGCCTTAGGCAAAGCTGTAGCCGTCGGGGCTGCGGGTGCAGCAGGGGCAGCGGGCATTCAAGCTATTTCTCGAAAAATTACAGGTGGAAGGAGGAGAAGAAAACACTGAGTTAATTATTCAATACTTGAATTCAACACTATGGAGAATGCAGATCAATTATTCCTGAAATTTCATACTGATATTTCTAATCGAGATCCATCATCACTTCATTTGTTGACAGGATTCATGCATAAAGTAACACCTGAAGACATCAGTGACTTTTGCGTGATCGAAGACTTTCCACTAGAATCTCGCATGCATCTGTTACTGGATCTATTTGTATCTAATCCTTTGATGAGAGATACAATTGAATTCCACTTTAATAAAGACAATGATGCATTACAGCGTTTGCAATATTTGACAATGTTTGAAAAACAATCAGGTTCATTTCAACGATGGGATTCCTATAAGTATCTTTTAAATAATATGATCAAAATTCTTCAACACTTCAACATTGGGAGGGATTGTTGACTATAATGAATACACTTGTGTTATAGAAAACAATTTTACTGTTTGTTTATCAATCATTGGTATGAATCATTGTGATTTTATGAATGGGCGGCACACAGCGTGTTGATTGCAGGCAGTCCCTATTACTGTTGACAATACATACAAAGTTGAGCATAAATTTAAAACGTGTCAAATTCAATTCATTATTCTCAATATGAGTAAACAAACTGGTCGACCACTCCGAGCTCTGAAGTTCTCACAGTGTCCATTTTGCAGGGAAGTAATAAAACCTGAAAAAATTGATCAACATGTGAGACGACACCATAAAGACATACCGAACGCGCTGAATACTATAAGGTATAGTAATGTTAAAGGTAAATTTTTCCTCATATGTTTAGATGATGGACAGGCGATCGACTATTCAAAGCCAAAGAAGGAGAGAGATGAGTTTATTAAAAAGCATTTCCCACACATGAAACGACAAGAAGGACAGCGTTCGCATGAACAAAAAACGAATTTGTGTAAAATATTTGATTCAAAAATGAAAAAAATACGCATAGATACGCATAGATACATGTAGATGCATCAGAGGCGAATGAATTTGATCTACCTCTACCTACGTCTGTTCAAGGTCCTGCTAGAACAAGCAGTCCAATTCCCACGTCAAGCGAGAGTACTCATGCAACTCTTATGCATGATGATGATGATGAAGTACTCAGTGATTTAATTAGTCAGACAGCAAGAGTCAGATGATGCACTGAGAGTAGCTAAGGAAGAATATTTGACAAAATTACCGGATGATGATGTACTTGCGCGAGCAGCAGCACAATTGCACAACATACATGATGATGATTACTTCAGTCAAGCAGTGGATTCAATCGCTAATGATGCTATTGACCAGCTGTTAAATATGTCGGATCCTATACCAGATTATAAGCACGTTTATCAGGTGTTCTATCTACCTGCCTTGAATAGCTCAGATACACAAAAAGTTGTGGGTGAGGAAAGAGGAACACAAACAGATCAGCCTACACAAATGGACCAACAAACCATGACAATTATACGAAAAGGAATGGCACCTCCTCTTCTAGCACAATAGCAAATGTCTGAAAGGCGAAGCTCTCGATCTGGGTCTCAAAACGCATCTTTGATGGATGAAATCCGATTACTGTTTTCCGAATTTGAATCACGAATTAGCGCCAAAATTGATGCCTTGACGTCAAGAATTGATCAGATAGAATCGAACTTTGATGGTCTACGACTCAATCAAGCGAAAATTGACATCAATATCAAACATATGAAAGATGTAATCACCTCTCAACAATTGTATATAGAAAAGCAAGAGAATAGCATCAGAGCCAATAATTTGATGGCACATGGAATTCCAGAGTCTGGTTTATTAACGGAGGATTCTGTTTTGTTGAGTGAGGACATTACAAAGCTTCAATATATTTGCAATAAAATTGATTCAGATTTTAACAAGGCTGACATAGTCTCTACGTCTCGAATTGGTCGTCACGATGAAAACAAAGTAAGACCATTGAAGATAATTTTTGCTAACCGCGAAGCAAAGAATTGCGTTTTATTTAACCAAAAGCGTACCCGTGCAGATGCATCACTTTCTTCACAAAATATTTTCTTTGTCAAAGATTTATCAGTTCTACAGCGGAAAGAGGAGAAACGATTAAGAGACGTTTGCAAGGAGTTGAGAGCCTCGAATTCAGATGGAAGTAAAATTTTCATCAAATCAGGAAGATTGTTCAAAGATGGTAAAGTTCTAGATCGTATTGATATTTCTAAACAACTGTTTTGACAAATTGGCACAGTTGGCGTGTATTCATTAGCTCAGAAGTATGTTTCGTATGTTAATCGCTATACATTGAAACGTCTCATTCCCTTTCAACTTCATTAATAGATTTGGCAAAATGCAGTCGCAAAGTTCAAGATCAATGTTCCGATACTTTTAAGATTGGATTATTCAACGCTCGCTCCGTGTGTTCTTTTGAAAAATGCTCCGAAATTTCCCTGTTCATCGATGACAATGATATAGATATTATGTTCCTGACTGAGACTTGGCTTCGTTCTGTAGGAGATGAACATTTTTGTGGAGCATTGTCCTCTTCAACCATCTAATGAATTCATTTCCTCGTACGACATCAAGAGGTGGTGGTATTGGCATTATATATAAACGGAGTCTTCGTCATGTGAGTTTCATTGCGTCGTTTCCGTTTGTGCACACAACTTTTGAATTGATGCAATTATCAATAATGGTAAAAAAGCTTTCTCTAACATTCTTTTGTATTTATCGTCCTCCTCCAAGCTCTAAGAACCAGCTAAAAGTTTCAACATTTTTTGACGAATTTTCAGTATTTCTCGACTATGTCAATTTGATTCAAGATTATGTTTGTATTGTTGGTGACTTTAATTTTCATATTGATAATTACAAGGATACCAGCGCAATGAAATTCTTAAAATTCCTGCAGATGTTTGATTTGAAGCAAGTTGTAATGCATCCAACGCATATAAAGGGTCACATTCTGGATTTGGTTATTTTACGTGAGTCAGATGAGTTGATATTCACTGTGGAAACTCCTGATACCTTGGAATCTGATCACCGTGTTGTTCTTACTAACTTTTGCATAGAAACATTACATACTACTTCTACCGCTGCTTGTCGCAATTTATGGCGTATTGATCATTCTGCGTTTGGTCATGATTTATCTGATGGATTAAAAAGCTTGGACCCTTCTGATATTATAAACTACAATAACACATTGAGAAAAACATTGAACATTCATGCTCCTGAAGAACAACGTCAGTGTAAACGAAGATCTTCGCCTTGGTTTCGGTCAATTAGCACCGAACTTCTTTCCCTTAAGCGTACGCGTCGTCGTGCTGAGCGCAAATGGCGCAAGTCCGGACTAACTGTAGACATGCTCGCTTATAAAAATGCTAAGCTTCAAGTAATCAGACTTGTTACCCGAGCAAAGTCAAATTACTATAACAAATTGATCAATGAGGTTAAAACCAGTAAAGAGCTGTTTAAAGTTGTGAATGATCTAACCTCAAACAAGAAGCGGAATCAAGTTCCAACAATTTACTGTTCTACGGATTTGCCTGATTTATTTCTGAATTATTTCGTTGATAAGATTTTGTACGTAAAGAGACAAATCACTGGTGCCACTAATAGTGATACTGATGATAGTCATGTTTTTGATTTGCGTTTCTCCGGGGTTCCATTGTCTTCTTTCAAAGAAATGTCACAGTCTGACATACGTGAAGTCATAGCTAAATTGTCGATGACATCATCAGTTTTGGATCCCATCCCTGTAGCTCTACTGAAAGATCACATTGATGATGTGCTACCTGTGATTACTGAAATTGTCAATTATTCATTGAAAACTGGTGTCTTTCCTGTTGCTTTAAAGCATGCTGTTATCAAGCCCCTATTGAAAAAGGCCACATTGGATAGGAATTCTTTTGAAAATTATCGTCCGGTGTCACAATTACCTTTTCTTTCAAAAGTGATAGAGAAAGTAGCTTCTCAACAGTTGATGCAACATCTGACTGCGAATAACTTATTTGAATCTTATCAATCGGCTTACCGGTCGAATCATAGCACGGAGACGGCGCTATTGAAAATCATGAATGACTTGCTATTATCTTTTGACAATGGTCAAGTGTCTGTCCTCGTGCTTGTTGATTTGACTTCTGCATTTGATACGGTTGATCATGATATTTTGAAATCCCGTCTGAAATATACGTATGGCGTGATAGGAACAGCTCATGAATGGTTCGTATCATACCTATCTCAAAGGACTCAGTCTGTTATGGTGTCTCACAGTACATCCAAAAAATCATTTCTTTCATGTGGTGTACCGCAAGGCTCCGTCCTAGGACCTATTTTATTCTCGCTTTATCTCTCACCAATCTCGAAAGTGTTCGGCTGCCACTCTTTCAAATACCATATGTATGCGGATGACTGCCAATTCTATCAAAGCACGACTTCTGAGCGAGTACATGAGCTCTTGCTGTCTGCGAATAATTGTCTTCATCAAGTGGAGGATTGGTTGGCAAGTAATCAACTGATTTTGAATAGACGGAAGACTGAAGTGATTATGTTATATCCTCCAAGCATAAGAATGCCAACTGAGCCACTACCACATTTTGATTTTTCTCAGAAAGTGAGGAATCTTGGTATATCATTCGATCGAAACCTCGATTCATCGTGTCACGTTATCAACTTGATTCGTGTTTTAAATTGTGAGTTGCGCCGCTTGCGCCATATCCGACGCTATTTATCAACGGATGCGTGTAAAACTGTGGTGTGCAGTACTATTCTTTCTCGAATTGATTACTGTAATTCAATTCTATACAACTGTCCAACGTATCTTCTGGATAAGCTACAGCGTATTCAAAACAATGCGGCGAGGTTAATTATGCGTATTCCGAAATATGATCATATATCGTGTCATCTTTCTGATTTACACTGGCTTCGTATCAGACAACGGATATGTTTTAAAATTTGTCACTGTGTACAAGATTCTTCAGGGCTCTTGTCCGTCCTATTTGTCAGATCTCGTATCCGTATATGTTCCTAGGCGATCGTTGCGTTCATCTGATGATGACCGAATTCTGGAGTCTCGCAATTATCGGACTCGATTCGGAAGAAGATCATTTTCCTATGCTGCACCCGTATTGTGGAATTCCTTACCCAGAGACGTGAGGAACTCAGCATCCCTACACTCATTTAAAAAGTCTTTGAAGACACACTTTATTTCTTCCAATCGCTGATGTGTTTATGTTATTTTGTGTACATGTAATGTTGTATAATTTTGTTGCGCCATGAGCTCACCAAGTAATGGCGCTCTATAAATATACAGTTATTATTATTATTATTATCTCAAACGGAAGCTCCAATGCTAGATGATGCGAACACTCAAACTACACCCGTTGATATGAATTCTCCTCTTCATTATGATGAAGGCACTCAAGCAAGACCTATGAATGACAATGCACCTCTCATCAATAATTCCTATGAATATGTTCATTCAATGAATTCACTGAAAAACACGTTAATCAGTCAACTTATGAACGATAACATCAAGTTGAGAGAAAGGGAGTTAGAATCAAGGAAACGTACTTTAAAAGTTAAAATTTACAACAGTGAGTGACTCGAGAAATGGTGAATATGGTGGTGATTATAATGACGAGACTATTGGACCTCTTCAACATTTGTTAACGGTTAAAGAGCGCTATATCATGAATATGATATACATTAACATAAAAATTAACATACTTCGAAAATTTGTGAAAAACCATCCACCATTACAATCCTATCTATCAAAGAAGAAGAGGTTTTGAATAAGAAAGTTCCTTTTGTTCAAGCTATGGGAATGGCCATACGAGATAATCCCAAAGCATTTAAGGAAGCTGTCTTACACTTAAAGAAACATCACTAGGTAAACTATGCGTTTGGAAATAGAATCATGAACCTCAATTCAACACTAGTAACTGACAAGTGCGAATTTTATTCTAGTTTTCGGGAAGTCTTAACACAAGTCCTGCTTTCCATCATGTTTCTCATGATATCCGTGTTGACTGGACGCAAAATGATGAAGGTCAAACGACAAAGGAGTCAATCAAATGAGATCATTCAAGTGAATAAATATCCAAAAATGGGTCTCAACTATCATTCTCAACCATGACCTCGCTCATTAAACACAGCATTCCCTGTGAATTAGAAGATGCATGCGAAGACACACGTTTTCAATCCTTCATTATCATTCAACAAGAAGTAGAAGAGAAGTTGACATTATCATTTGAATGTATCCTATCCATCGTTGAGCTTTTAGAATGTGTTGGAAACCAATTTCAGAGGCAGGGGCCCATCATCTGTCCGAAGCATCAAATAGAACATGAGTTTTCACATGATGTATTTTTTCATATCTGGTCAAGAAAATTTGTCCCCTTCAATGAAAATGTCCTCAATCGAGGACATAGTGATTTGGTTTCATATCTACAACGGTCTAACAGCCACGTTAACAATTTTTGTCCTCATTTGAGTCAATGAATAGAGCGGCAATCTCATTGGTTGTTAGACTGCACGGACAACTTTCTCTCGTAAGTGTCATCAACTTTAGCTGCCGCAGTGACGACATTCAAGTCATGGAGAGAGAACGACCACCAACTCGAGGTAAGTGAATTCTTGTACTTTTGATCACTTAGCTGTCGCACTTATGATAATAAAGAAGAGCTATCATGATCATGAAGTTAATGATGCATTGAATTGATAGTGCAGTAATTACAGACTGGAATGTAATGTACTCATTTGAGGACACCTATAGCGGAGTTGACATAGATATAACTTTTCCTAAATACGTTTTCTTTTATTTCAGCCTCCAAACTACGAGCAAATCGTCTCCTTTTTGCGGATGTTGATCCTAATGGTAGCGATATTGAAGACGATGCAGATCATGAAGATAATACTGCCGTTGACAATGTTATTGAATCCCATGAAAACGTTGATGTAAATGAATTGGACTCGTACTTACAGGGGCAAGATGATGATGGTGATGATGAAGAAGTTGTTACTAATCAACCTGATCAATCTGACGACGACTACCTAATTGACAGAAGTCCGCTAGAAGTTTTCATGGAGTGCATGAATACGGAGGTGTTTGAAAATATTGCAGAAAAGACTATGCAATACGCATTGCAACAAGGTGAGCAAAATTTCAAGTGTAACTCGGATGATATCAAAAATTTTGTTGCAATCACTTTTTTAATGAGTATTTATCGCTATCCACGTGTAGACATGTATTGGTCTCCTGACTCACGTTTTACTTCAATTGCTGATACTATGTCCCGATTGTATTTCTTCAAGCTTAGGAATTTTCTACACGTTGTTGATAATTTTTCTGCTGCTTCTAATGAAAACGACAAACTCTGGAAAGTAAGGCCCCTACTAGAAATTTTACGACAAAAATGTCTGTAGCATAAAAGAGATTGTCATTCAGCGATAGATGAGCAAATGCTTCCCTTCGCAGGAAGAACGCAACTAAAACAGTACGTGAAAGGAAAGCCAAATCCGTTAGGGATAAAAATATATGTTTTAGCAGCAACAGATGGCTTACTATTGGATTTTGAGATTTTTCAAGGTAAAACAACGCCATTGCCTAATATTGACCTTCCACACGGAGGTAAAGTTATCGTAAGATTATCAGAGACAGTACCAAAAAAATCAGCATTGTATTTTGAAAGATTTTTCACAAATGTGAAACTTCTTGAATATTTGAATAGTATGGAAATTTATGGAACAGGTACAGTGATGAGTAATCGTTAAGAAGGTTGTCCCTTGCCATCTCGAAAGGAAATTTCTAACGAAAAGAGAGGTGCCACTTCTATTCGAGTGATTGAAAAAAATGGAGAGCCTGAGATTTGCATAGTTTCGTGGCACGACAACAATGTTGTACATGTTGCTAGCAACATGATAGGTACAGATCCTGTTTCACATGTTTCGCGTTGGAATATGCAGGAGAAAAAATGAGAAAATATAACATGTCCAGCTGTCATTAAAGCTTATAATGATGTTATGGGAGGGGTTGATCTTTTAGATCAATACTTATCGTACTACCGATCGAATATTAGAACTAGGAAATGGACAGTGCGAATGATAAATCACGTTTGTGATTTGATGGTAGTTTTTGGATATATTAGATATCATCGAGCAGAGAAAAGGATGATGCGATCATCTAGCACCTGCTATGATCTTTTACGATTTAAGATTGAAGTAGCTAACGGGTTATTAGCTATGAAACTATCGTCCAATACAAGTTCAGTGTCATATGAGTCTCAACCTAAGACATGGTCATCCTTACCGCCATTGATGATTCGTAAAAGTGAGTCGGGACATTGGCCTATACATGTTGATGCTTCCAATCCTAATCGATGCAGACAAAAAATTGTGCAGGAAAATCTAGGATTCGCTGTGAGCGCTGCAATGTGTTCCTCTGTTTGACAGCAAAACGAAATTGTTTCAAAGACTTTCATTTGTAATTCTTCCTCGAATTTGCTTCAAAATTATTGTTCAATTTGTGATGTACTCGTATTTCTATAGCTGATGAAGAGAACTTGCATTTGATACTGCCGCTGCTCAATAAAATTGATTGATATTTTGTATTATTCTTGTTTTGTCTTCTTTTCCTTAAGAAGTGTCATATTTTAGCTTTTTAAATATGTTATATTTACTACAGATGTCCTCAATTGAGGACATGGCCCTATCGGCAATTCAGAAAAAGTAAGACAAAACATATTCATACTAATATGTTTTTCATTACCGGGACAGGATGAATCCAGAGGAAAATATCGAAAAATCTGCAGAATAGAGATTCTGTAGTGAAGGGGATAAATCTGGACAACATTGGATGGCTTATTATCAAGATGAACATAACTGTGAATTCTTTGATTCATACGGTTTACCTGTTTTCAAATATCCTCATGTGGCATCAAGGCTAAATGAATCCCCCAAACCTCTCAAGAGATTACATTATCGAATTCAAGGACCCTCTGCCTACTGTGGTGCATATTGTCTCTACTTTCTCAATAATCGCCCTTACAACCTGACCTTGGATGAAACACCATAAGTTAAATATATAATAATTAATATAATTATAATATATAATAAGTTAAAGATATAATAATCGCCCTTACACCATAAGTCGCTCAATTAAATTGTCAGCTTTGGCCGCCTCGCTTAGATTTGCAACACTGATTGCATTTAAGTAATAACCAAGATCCCTTGCAACAACCCATTGCGTTCGAAACTAGTCATCATTGCACACTCATCAAAATGCCACGTATTTATAGCCAAAAACCTGCTTATGAAAATCATTTCCAATTGCTACCATGATTGCGATTGTCAATTGTCACAATTGTCCCAATCGAACACAGCGATTCAAAATCAAGCAACATTATCGGAACATGACAATACCAATTCAAACCTATTCGAAAAATTAATGCAACTACCTGCTAAGGTAATTTTCAAATTACGCAAATCTGTATTTTTGATTGTCACAATTGTTCAAATCATCACAAATTATCACAACTGTTCCAATCATCACAAATTATCACAACTGTTCCAATCATCACAAATTATCAAAACTGTTAAATCATTACTAATTATCACAACTGTTCCAATCATCATACCAGTTCTGCTGTATACAACAAAAAAATGTCACACTTAAAACATTTTCTCATAAATACCTTCAGAAATGCATGCATTGTTCGAAGTAAGGAGTCATACTTGAAAATGAGAAATCACGTCTGATATTCTGTGTAACGATGTTGCCAATTTGGTTAACTTATGAGTAAAGAAGAATTTCTGATGAGAGTCTTATATTTGATTCATTGTGTAACAACTATACAATTTTGCTTTTCAGTGACATAATATTTAGTATATTAATTGCTTCTTTACGCTTTACGAATGTGTGTCTGTTTCAAGCCGGCTGTACATTTAGCTATATGATAATAATAATGTTAATACACGAATAGCTAGAAACCTCGATGACATGATTTTATTTGTTAACATACATGTAGGGGAAGGCAGAGTATTATGGGCATGTAGGCTCAAAACGAATCCATCTAGCAAATGTCCCTTATTCGCTCAATTTCTGTGGTTCCCATCTTTCAAGACTACATACGGTCAAAGAATACTTTTATGTATCGCTTTGGCACTATGCTGATAGATAGATGCTCAAGTGGACATGCATGATTTTTTGTGATAAGTCTTATACCGAATGATGTTTTAGAATCTATTTTTGATGTTGGTTATAGTATATCTGTACGTGTCCATAAATACAAAACGTTTTATGTTGACTTCCTGATGCTTTCGATTGTAAGGCCTGAAATGCTCGTCTTTGTAGCACCGAGTCATTTTCCTTTGACCGATCCCCAAACTTAATAAAATGTGCTGAACATGTAAAGTAACATAATACAAAGTATAATAAACATAATTTGCATATTATGCCATGATGAATCAAAAGATGAATTGAGGTTAATCGAAACCGGGGATTTCGTTCTGACTCGGCTCAGGGGAGGCAACTGACTTTCGCTGTTGAGATAGACGAAGGCTTTGAATCTGATGACCCCGAATGGATCCAGGTACACGGCTATACGTCTACGAACGCTTCCAAGACGAGATCCACTATGAAGAAGGATGATGAATCGGCTCTTCCTACAACTGATATCATTTAAGCCCTCAAAGAGCCTACTCTGATCGTCGCCCGATGGGTTGTGCTCGAATTTTTTTGAATTGTGTACTATATTCCTTCATGTGTGCACTTTCTCTATCTAATGAATAAATTTCTTTGTAATTCTTGCTACAGATAACCAGCTTTTCGATGTGAGAATACAATTAAAAGATTAACTTTCTGACTTCTCGATTCGGCCAATAAATTAACTATCACATTTCACGATTCTTTAAGAAACAGAGAATACCTACTAATGCAACTAGCAGTGCCTGAACACAAGCATTATGCAGTTTTATATTTTCTTTTGGATGTCCATATCACCCCGGTAGCGTGCCCACATTATCCCAAATATTTTTCGATGGAAAAATGTCACATTTTCGATTCTTTTATATGGATTCTCTAATATCAGCATGGCAGTAATCGTAGTGAATTATTTTGGTGGCCTCAGTGGGTCGTGACACAAAACATGCCCCTAAACCCCAGCTTCCCCTACTCAGAATCGCAAGCTCCGACTTTGGGGTTCCTTGAATAACACAGATATATCATTACAAATTTCGCTTTATAACTGGCTAAAAATTCAATCGAAAAAAATCAATCTGGTAATGTGCTCGTGAAACGGGATTCAGACAGTCAAGCGTTGATTGAATAGTGAAGCAAGATAACTGGAAATCCTACATACCGTCGTTACGTCATTCCATCAACGAAGAGAATCTCGGACGCCGAAATCAACCTTCGAATGAATTTCGCTGAAAGGGAAAGCCTAAATTGTAGATCAAACCGTCTGGTAAATTGGGGCGATATTTAAACTGGTCAATCGGCACATTTCGATTTACTGTTCTCAGCAAAATCCACGTATAAATACATTTTAGCTATCATATTATCTACGCATGTATATTGATATCATATGTAAAGTAGGCCCAAGGAGTTCTAAAATAGGGGAGACGAAACTACCCTTTACTACTGACATCTGTATTATACATATCGTGTATACAGTATCAGTTTTAGAAGTCGCATCCTGTGATATAATGCGTTCTATGGAGAAAAAATTTGCTTACTGGGCAATTTCTTCAATTTTCTGAACATGCAATCTGAATAATCTGCAGCGACGTTGAATTAACGTTTCGAAGTATTCTTCATGAAACAATTGAAACGTTCTACATAAGTATACAAATAGTCTACGATTCGACCAACAATGTCTACAAGTTGGTTGGTGGAAGTATTGCAGTCATTCATCTTTTTTATAAAACCGCATTCTCAACAATTTCCGTAGAAACTCTGATCACAATACCTGTACATGCAAGCTCTGAGAGTGAAACATAATGCTGATGGAAAAGCTAGTTCACCTCGATCTGCCATCTTCAAAGGCGGGTCACTACTCAGCTCGTTCTCGATAGCATCAAGAGGCTCTGTGTCACTTTTGCAAAAGTACAAATTTGCAGTTTACAATTTGTTACTTCTGCTGACACCTCACCCACAATATCCGCTAACATAGCCTATAATACTCAAGCTATCTTAGCTGACACTTTTAATATCATACAGTAGTGAAAAGGTGTTGAACAAACAAACAGTTTTGGTTGGCTTTCCGTCATGGGTTAATCCGACCATTGCGATATTCAATGCGTTGAGCAGTATAGATTTGATCAATCATGAGCACCATTTTCTTTTCTCTGGCATTTAGAGAAGAAAATCGTGAGCGTAACTTCAGGATTACATTGATCAACTGAATTTGCCTCCGAAAGCTATTGTGAGCTTCTCACAGTTGGTAAAATAAAAAAACTGACTTGATTGTTTATATGCAGAATTGCATATTAATTGTCACAGGAATGCGTTCGCCAATTCAAACCGGAGAATCGACGTGAATTCTCAACATATTTAAAACATAGCGACTATTGCTCAGCCAAAAAAAGAAGTGATGGAAGTTCGGTTTCGTCGTTATGTTCTACAGATTCCTTTATCGAAGCAGTCGCATGTTCTAATCGCTCGTCAATGGGTGCATCATTAATGTCCAGCAATGATTTTCTACATGCAAGAATGTTACTCAACGACCAAAAAGACTTCATTCGTTTCTTCGCTTATCCTGAAATTGTCGAATTAGATAAATGTTGTTCAATTCGTGAATTAGGTATAAGTGTAGCTTTCAGATAAAGTTTGAGTAGGAGATTTTGATTTACACGGAGGGTAGAAAGTAGTTCTGGACAAAGAACAAATTCTTCGGAATTACTAAAGAAATCTTCTATGGGCAAGAAGTATGGGCCATCCCCCCACGTTTTCAAATTTGTCTTAAGTCCGTAGAAATGAATCTGTCGCCACAAAAATTTCGGAGACACGTATTTGAGTATATTTTCTACTCACATGCAAAAAATTATGCAAATCCGAACAGTACTTCCTGAATTAGAGACGATAACGTGAAGTGTAGCGATGTCAGCAGCTTGATCTGACTTTGCCTGACCTCATCGTCTCAGCAGATAGCACTAGGCCAACAAAGTCATGTCGCGACAACTCGAAGTGATAATGACCCAGACTAAATCCTCTTCATTAATATGCTTAACTTAAGAAATGTGTGGTAGGGTAGTGGTCGTGGGAAGATTTCAAATATCGGTGGATGAGACGAAGACGGAAGAGAACAATGCACACACGAGCAACAATAATGCGTCGAACAGAAGAAGTCAGATCAAGCTGCTGACATCGCTACACTTCACATCATCGTCTCTACAGTGTTGTACAGCAAAATTGCCCGTCCCATCAAAAATTTTTTAAAAAAGTGCGAATATCTGCGTTACACATTTATTAATGACAATTTATATTAAACAAACATTTCAGTCTCGTAAGAATGGTCATAAAAATGTAAAAAGAAACAAAACTAAACGCGTGTGTGGCCACCTCTAGAGGAAATGCACTCCTTTATGCGTTGTGGCAAACTCTGGATTGTGGCTGAACATGCTGCTCTGATTTCGTCCTCTGCTTCCCATATGGCTTGTGCTGAGGCAATCAATGCCTCCCTGGAACTGTCAGCTTTCGCATGCAGCTTTTGTTGTAGTATAACCCACAAATTTTCTATGCAGTTCAAGTCCGGACTGTACACTGGCCGCGTTGGTCTTCTAAGAAATTTCTAAGAAACGGATGAACTGTGGTGGCAAGGCGCGTTGTCTTACTGGTAGACATAACCACCGACAGGAAACCATACACCGCAATAAGTGCGCAAAGGTTGAGATAAAATGCCAACATACTTGGCAGAATTCATAGTCCCATCTACAGGAATGAGCGATCCGGAGCCTAGGATCAAGATTTAACCCCAAAACATCACCTTTCGAAGAAATCGACGGTTTGTTGTAACTAGATATCCTTTATTTGTGACGGACAAAACATGTGCGAGCAGAACACATGTCGACAGTAATTTCGTCGGAGAACATTAATTTTGCCCAATCATCTGCGATCTAGTTTTGATGGTCAAATGCCCATTCCAAACGAACGTTGCGCTGTGATGATGACAGAGATGGTGATTTCAGTGGCCGATATGATCGTATCTACGAAGCAAAGATCGTCGAACAGTTGAAAGATTCACTTCCAATGTATGACCATCAACATTTTTAGCCAGCTGTCAAGATGTAAAACGCAGGTCTTTCAACTTCATCGGGTCAATGCTCGTTCAGTTCTTTTGCTCAGACGACTCTGTCCGCCACAAAATTCACGCTTTGTATTGGTATAGCCAGTCTGCTCGAATAATTTCATAATACGTCCACAGCTTCGTCGAGAAACTTTCAATGTACGCGAAATTTGGTTGAATATCAACGGTTGATATTCATACGATAAACATGATTAGCAATTATCAAAGCGCGAATATTCTGCGGTATTTTCATAACAGACTGTCTGACTGATCGAAAAGTAGCGCGCTTTTAAATAAATGGAGTGTGTCCAATAGCTAGAAATAGTAGCTGACGATATTTTTGGACACTGAAAATGGCAACTCACGCCACACAAAGGATAGATAGTTACGCAGATGACTGAATTACTATCAATCAAGCAAATAGAAACCCCGTTTTTTTACGTCACATTAGCTTTGTTCAAAGTTACTTTTTGCAAAATTAATTTGGGTGGGCAATTTTGCTGCACAACACTCTGATTCAAAAAGTACTCGTCCGATTAGCATAACTTTTTGCATACTGGTGAAAAATATACTTAAATGCGTGTCTCTGAAGTTTTTTGATTATTGATTCATTTCTACGGATTTTAGACAAACTTGAAAACGGGGGGAGACAACCCAGAAGGACAAGAAGACCAACTCAATGAAAGTTTGCCTTACCAATGAGGCGAAACCACTCGGAATATGAAAGTTGGATTCTTCAAGCGAACTAGTATACACTGAAAATCAGCGATTTCTTCTTCCATTATGGATGTAGTATTTGAAATATCAATACGACGATTTTCTGCTTCAAGAGGCGAAGACGACAGGCCGGATGTAGTGGTCTTGTTGCTCTTTTGTATTCTGGCTGATTTCGAAATATTGTTGGAACTGCCGATGGTTTTAACTTGCAACCATGAAGCGGTTCATTGTCTCTTCTACTTCGAAAATCATGTGAATTTCTTTCGATGTCATTTTCCTCAAAATGCAGAGCACAAACACGATTGTTGTTGTTGGCAAGCTACTCACGTCCGCCCATCGGGATGAACACGACTAATCCGTCTCAGCCACAAACGTAATTGAAACGTTATCTTCCGTCTGAAACCTACTGATGAAGACCGACGATGAGTCTCAGTCGTAGCCAGTCGTACAACCAGGAACGCAGCACTTAAATCCCACTAGCGAAATTAGTTGATGAAATCTGAGCGAAAAACTGACAGTGAATGGCGAGATGCGTAAGTTGAATGTGATGTTGAAAGATAGTCTGCTTTCTTATCTCCTGAATTCCCACGATTGTCACAGGCTAAGGATGCGCTCTTGTGTGATGTGCTGTTGTTTAGTGTCAAAGTGCAACCAGCTGTAATGCGCTGTCTCGCCGCATTCACACTAATGACACGTTGTGCATACAAATCTCTCAGAGACCACAGCATCGAGCAGTGACGTCTGACTTCTGCAATAAACTTCGCCTCAAATAATACACCGCCTACTGGTAGCCACTGGTAGCAGACGACTGATGCCGTTCACGGAGCCTTCTTCCAATGTTTAAATCAAATTTACAGTGCATTAAAATGCTAAAGAATGAAGTCTAGGGTGATAAAGTGTCTCCTTTGTTGCAAGTAATAGCATACCTGTCAAGTAACCGCAATCAGGGGGTTTCTCATGCACACCCGCAATTCAATAACTTTCATCCGCATCAATAAGTGATGCTGTCGAAACAGCGAGGTACTTCTGTTCTTTCTCTCCCTTCTCCATTTTTCAAGTTTTCCGCTGATTTGCATGTATCTATTATCTATTGTCTTCATTATCTGTGTAAATGTTCTGTGTGATTTCAACGTAGTGTGAACGATATTTATGTTTTATCTGCTGCACCAAGTATTATATTGATCATTCTTGCAGTATGTCACATAGAGAGCAAGCGAGGCCCTGGCAATAAAAATGATAACGACAAAATACTTACTTCTGTCTCTATATAAATTTGCGCCTACGAAACGTTTATTTTTTCCAAAATCATCAAAATTCGCCAAACTTAGTCACATTGAGTTTAGAATAGACTTGATCTGTCACTGAGTGATACTACAGTGCTACAAATGCTACTATTTGACGATCTGGCCTGAACTATGGGATGAGCTGAAACTAACTAAAGCATTGCTGAAGCAAGCTAAAATGCAACATTATTACCGCTAGAAGCGACATTTATTCACCATGGATTTTCGATAAAATTCAGTTTTTTAGAGAGCGAAGTTCTTTCTACTTTACTTTCCGTGGTCATTTTTTTTCATCAAATGTTTTGTATGACGTGCTCACATCAGTGGTGCGTTGGTAAGTAATGAAATAAGACTGTATAATTATGTACTAAGGGGCTGTTAATTAACCAAAATTCTGCCGGCAGAAAATAAAACTGATTTAATATTCTTCTGGCAGAATATCCATTTGGCTTCGGTGCTCTACTGTCGCTCATAAAGTCGGCTGAATGTTCTATCTGCAGAATAATAGAATCGGCTTAATTTTCTGCCGACAGAATTTTAGTTAATGAACAGCCCCTAATATTCGAAGATTGGATTCTGCAAATAATATATGTAGGAAATTAATTGTAGATTGAAGAAGGAGAGCCATGCGTCAGGGCAAACTCAACTAAAATAATTAATTTACTCGAAATTTTGATTTTTTGCGCAATAGCTTTATTGTCATGTTTAATATAAAACTAGAACTTTTTCCCCCGACATTATATTCTCCACTATATTGAAAACGATAAGGTAAAACAAATGATCGTTTTATCAATCCGAACAGTATGGCCAAAAAATTACGTGTTTTGAGGATTACAACACAAAAGAATCATTACGAAACAAGTGAAAAGCCTTAATTATCATTTCTGTAAAATTAAAAACCGAACTTATCAAAAGTAAGAGCACCCGCATTCGGTCTGACGGACCTTGCCTGGGATGTAATAGCATACTTAGTCATAGCGCATAACGTTGGTAAGTGTAATGAATGAATGAATGAAAAACTTTTATTCACTGCAACTTCCTGCGTGTGACTACGTATACATACATGTACAAGGAATCATAAAACAGTAGTTAATTAAGGCATTCAAAGTCAGCGTAAGTAAGAAGTATACATGTCGTTATCAGTCACGTGAGATTCCGGAATCTTTTTGGAGGAAGCGTCTGATGGCGTTGGTCACAGCATCTGTCCTGAAGCCTCGGCAGCGGACCTGTAGTGGCAGCTTATTCCAAAAACGAGGACCGTAGTATCTGATGTATTATTGACCCATCCATTTCGGCTGATGAAAAACACTTCGACGGACCCTGGACGATGCAGAATTCAACAATTCCATCTTAGGTATAGTGTGTATAGTTTCATTGCTTTCGGTGTAGTAGAGTGTCATTGTAGTTCTATTGTTTACCTCCATTATCCACTTTCCACTTAGTGTAGTGTCAGATATAGTTCACTTGTAATCAGTGTAGTAGCATCGTTGCATTTCCATCTTTTACCTCCACTTTTCCAATTTTTATTCATCGGTTTCCTGTTGTTTTAGAATATCCATTTTTAATTTCCTTAACCTATGGTGACCATTGTCTTATTCTATTTCCACTATCAGCATCTGTAGTCGGTACAGTATATTAGAAGTCTGTTTTGAACGTGTATACGGCAGTGTTTGGAATCTATGGTATTAGTATATTAACAGCAAGAATGAGTAGTATTACAAGTCTTAAGATTTCCATTTTTACCAGATATTGGGCCAAAGCTGATCAATTTTAATTCGTTGCCACGAGAAAGCTACATTGAGTTCTTTTAAGAACTGATTAATCCAATGGTTACAGTAGCATTGCCTTTGTACACTTGCGGATTGGAGAACGCCATCAGTCCTCCTTAGGACTACTTTAACTAATAATTTAAATTAGTAAGCATTATATTCTATTATAAATGGCTACTGGGATGACTTTCATCATCGTACGAGAATGACAGATGATGGTGAATAGCCCATAGAAAACTGTCCCTCGGTCATGAAGAACTCTTCCTCTGGACTCAATTAGTGTCATGGAGTTTTCTATTAGCTTCATGAAACGGAACAACGAGCGATGTCTTCTCTCATCCAAACTTAAAGTGTCAAGCTCTGATTTAATCTCATGTAGAGGACTGTTGTAGTCTCTGAGGGCATGCCGCATACACTTTTCAAACATGCTGTTGAGTCTCCTTAAAGAAGAGGACGAAGCGAAGCAGAGAAGGAGAGAGGCATACTCAAAATGCGGTACGATGTAGGTCTGGATAAGTCCCCATCGACTCTCCTTACTTATCCAACGTTTGATGCGAGTGATGCCACAAAGTTTCCAGGCTACTTTGCGGGAGATGCCTTTCACATACTCGTCGTACAGAGACTTTCTGTCGATTGTAACTCCAAGCAGTAAAATTGATCCTTCATTTGAGACGTCCATGTCATTCATTCGAAAGATGAGGTCATCTGAGGCTTTTCCTAACCCGAGGAACTGACACTTGCTGACAGGTATGGAACCGTTACCGGTCGACCGGCGCCGGTCGGGTACCGGTCAAACTTTCTGACCGGCCGGTCACTGACTGTCTCCTCTGATGAACTTACTTTAACTCTGAAGAGACCAAGTCCTACTCGTCCATGGCGGTCCTTCTACGATGTGTATCATTCTTTTAGTGTGTCATATGAAGATCTTCGACGTATTCTTCATACACGAGACATGGAATACCGTTTGTTACCCGTTTCTCCGGAACTTCTAAAACAATTGGTTGACTTTTTTCGACATTTCAATTCTATATTTGATTATTTAGAAATGTCTGACAAACCATCGATTCAAAATGTCATACCAAGTTATTATTTGATGAAAGAATTCGGAGCCGCTACTCCCTATGTACATGAGTCACCTGGCGTGATATTACTAAAGGAATACTTTCTGAGCGGATTGGATGAAAAGTATTGGTCGTCTACGACTGATCTACATAAAGTTGCAACTGTCATGGATCCAACTTTTCGACAACTATCTTTTATTGAAGATCGCCAATTTCGTAATCAGTTTATGGAGAATGTGAAAATTCATATGACATCGACGTTGTCTTCATATATTAAAATCAAACATACAGTAAGTGAATCTACGGTCTCTACCGAAGTACCACCAAAAATTACCAAAATTGATCCGTTTTCGAATTTCCGATCTTCGTGTTCAGCTGCTCCTGTTTCTTTGCATTCTTCAAACAAACTCGAATTGTTGCAAGAATTTGAAAACTACATGAACGAAAATTTTCATGGAATATATGCAACCAATCCATTAGATTTTTGGAAAAAGAAACAATCGACCTACCCTCTGTTGAGTGAAATATCCCGGAAGATATTCGTAATTCAGGCATCGTCAGGAGAGAGTGAAAGACACTTTAGCATTGGAGGTTCTGTATTGACCGCGAGTCGCAATAGACTTGACCCATCCACTGTCGAAAGTCTTGTTGTATTAAAAGGAGACATAAATTGATTGTGGTAGCTAGGATAAGTTTTTCATGTTAATCATATTTGTTTTAAACGATTTGAGAAATTTTCAGTTTTCATTCCATGATTCCGTAAAACGTTTCAAAATAAGATAGTAAGTAAAATTTTATTTAAAGATTAAATATACTTAGTAATAATAAAGACTCGTATAATGTACATGTAGTCATATATCATTTCCTACACGTCGTACATATGCCTACTTGTAGTGAAAATTAGTTATGCTGTTACTTATCTTAAATTCATGATTGTTCTGAAGACTATATTTAATTTTACTGCTATATGTCTTCTTGATTTGCTAATTAGACCTACTAATTTAGTAGATATATTGGTACAGTCGAAGACAATAAATTAATTTGCAAATTTCCTATCTAGCTAGTACACATAGGCTACTCAGATATATTAGTATCGTCATTCTTTGGGTACTATATAGGCTTACATGTAGTTTGGCATAACCGCATTTTGTATAACCAACCGGTCGACCGGCCGGTCGGGTACCGGTCGAAATTTTCGACCGGCCGGTCGGGTTGGGAAAATCACGACCGGTTCCATCCCTGCTTGCTGATATTGATTAATAGCTGGTTTTGGCATAACCAGTTCAGCACCATTGGTATGACATCATCCATCTTTCTTTGAACTTCGGTAGCATTGGTGCCAACAAACCATAGAGTAATATCGTCTGCATAGGCAGCAATCTGGACAGCAAGAAGGGAAACGTACACCAACAGGTCATTTAGGAAGACGTTCCATACCAGTGGTCCCCACTGTGAACCCTGCGGTATGCCTCTGTTCATCTCAAAAATGCATTGAGTGCGTTCTCCATTCACTCGTACACAGTTGATTCTGTTAGACAAATATGACTGGAAAAGTTTTAAAGCAGAAAGACTCATGCCATAATTTTCAAACTTCTTTAAATGCAAGGTGTGGCTAATGCTATCGAAGGCGGCTGAAAGATCCAGGGAAACAATACAGACACAGTTTTTAAAGTCAACGGCTCGTTTCCAGGATTGTCATGAATAGCAAGGCTGTCTCTGTACTGTGGTTCCTTTTGTAAGCGAACTGAAATGGCGATAATCGAAGTCGATTATCCAAGTCGATAGAAGTTCTGTATCAGCTGTGATGCTGTCAACTTTCGCCTCCTGCACACATAGTATGTCCAGCTTCAGTTTGTCTAGATAATCGTGCTTCAGAGTGAGAAATGGCCAATCAACTTCCTTTCTAATAGAATTGACATTGATTTGTCCAATGCATAGTTTACTTTTGAATCTTTTGCGAAAGTCCAGCAGATTGTTGAAGTTCATCATTCAAGCGTAATACGCTTAAATTAATCATATGATTTTGTAAACTACATTAGTTCATGAGACTGATGCCCTCTTCCGAAAATCCTGGTTCCTGCACCGTTGACGATATTTATATTTTACCAAACGAGAAATGCTTAACAAATTTATATACTTCATTTATGCAGGCCTGTGATTAGCCTATGAAAAAAATTGAGGATTTTTTGTGAAAAATTTGAGGAATGGAAACGGAGCCTACTATGATAATTGCAAGAAAAACTACAAATTTTAGCACGGATTTTGGGCCAAACTTCAAATCATGAAAGTCACAGCGAAGAAGGTAACCCCAGGGTTTACCACACCTCACTTTTTGAAGTTGTGTATACTGCAAAGGAATACTGACTTGGTAATAATCACTTCCTGGGTTGTTACGAAATTAATTTGTTGCCTCAAGTATTATCTGCTTAGAATGTGTCGAACAGAGGATGTCAGATCAAGCTGCTGATATCGCTCTGCTTCACGCTATCGTCTCCAATTCAATGATGCTTGTCAGATTTGTATACCGTAATTTTTTGAATGTAGGATATATCCTCAACTACATGCATCTGGGGCTTTGCAACGATTAATTTTTACGGACTTTAGACAAATTTGGGAGGAGAGTAACCCATAAGTATAGAAAGCTTAAAATCGTTGACGGAATGCCTGAGACTTAAAAAAAGTCAGTAATTTATTATGAAGGATACTCCACATTACACACTAATTTATTAATATTACTTTATGCTACATACGTTTTGGTGGGTTTTGTTTACTTGTTAGCGCTTGATCATATCGCTCCAATCTACATTCAAATGAACATGAATTCTCTCATACAACACAAAACAATTGTCGTGAACAGGCTTGCCAGTTGAGTTGTTGGTCTCATACAGGCAAAGAGTGAAAGATTATCACCTCTATTCGCATGAAGTTGCGCAGAGATATTGACGTCCACATCTTGCAGTAGACCCAGGTTGAAAATCTACCAACCCAGTACTGTGTGGTTCAATGTCTTAATTAATCTATGTTCACATACAACGATAAGCAATGTGTGCACTAGTTGCACACCAACCTATGTTCATCAAATTATGAAAACGATCTATAAGTGAATAATTCATACAGGATAAATGTCGGTCGGCAGACCCAGGAAAATGTAGCTGCAAAAACTCATGAGATAGCAGAGCTTCATACGCTTCCAACCCTCGCACGCTAGTAACCAGGAGGCAGATAGAAACTAAATTTAGGGACCATCCGCTTTACCCCGTCGGATGTGTTCATGCTCAGCGGAAATAAAATGGAAGAGAGTGAGTGAAACAAACGCTTCAGTTGATAAGAGCACTGAAATCCAAGTGGGCTGGGCTACCTATCATATAATGGATATGGAAGATCGATATCCTTAAGTTCTTTAAGAAGTACAGGCATGCATTTAGCAGCCATATAGTCGCAGAAACATATAAAGACGGTTGTGTAAAAGGTCAAGATAATTAATGAAAATAATTGAATGTGCATTTTATTGTTGGAATACTAAGCAATATTATGAAGTAAGAAGTAAAAAAATTGCCGTGTTCAAATATACAATTTCTGTAGGTTGATCGCAGTGTTTCACTCATCAAATACGTGAAAGCATTTAATGAGTGATCGAGACAATAACTTCGGACAACTTCTCTGCTTAGCAAAATAAGTCCGGACGAACCGGAGCATTTGCAGCCCTATAGCTTGCAGAAATAAAAGCGACATTCAACGTAACAAAGTGCGTCAAGGTAGCAAAATTAGAAAAACAAGCTAACGACTGGTTAATTTTTGATGTGCTAAATATGACATGGCTAAAAAAATCATTATATCCTAAAAAGTCTAGAAATTTAAAAATACTTACTAGAAGGACAAGCAACGGTTCTCCTCTCCTCATGTGGAATGAATTGGTGAGTAGGTCGCTCTTTTCAAAATTATGTTTATCAATTATATATTGAAAAGATTCTATTTAACAGTCTGCCCATTCAGATGATAAAAGGACAGGTCTGTTTCCAATCAAAATATCAGATCTAGATAGCACAGCGGGATTACGCTATCTAAAATCTACCAGGTGTGTGAGAGAAAAATTATTAAGTTGTAAATCATGAGAGAAGAAAAAGAAAAGTAATAAACCATGAGTGATTCATGATTAGCAGCATGGATGTAGGGCACATGTTACAGGATTCTATCTTAGCTTCTTGTTTGGAAGTTTTCATATCATCGCCATTCGCCAAAAAACAATACATTATCTGACACAGTCTGTAGTGTGTCGTATTTTGAGGAATTTCTCATAGTTAAGCTATATTTGAGGAGTAATAAACAAATTTGAGGAATCTGAGGAATTTAGGGAGTAATCACAGGCCTGTTTACGATATAATGCGCATATAGGCTATACATGACTGTTCTAGGTAATTTACTTAATACATAGGCAACGTTTTCAATATACCACATTAGCTCTATAATGACAGATGTCATAATCATCGCATAGTTTGACTACTTATACAGCCATCAATCAATACTACATATTTAATGATTTCATTATGATGGGCCTGAAAGTAAGTGCTAACGGGCTTGGGCCTCAAAAGTAGGCCGGGCTCCAACTCTGCTTTATATAACATAATAAAAGAGCCTAATAATAAAATACCTAAAGCCTCCTGTTGACGACTCATCTTTAAGTGAAAAAGGGCATAAAATGACAATTTCTACTTCTAAGGAACGCTAACACATTGCAGGATTAGCCTACACATTTAGGAACAAACAGTTCTCTGTGGTAACTGAATTCGGCATGAAAATCCGAGCACATTGCGATTTTTTCATCACTTTAGACATCCATGTAATTACTTGAACGCAAATTCACATTATGCTTGAACTGAACGGCGTTCGCTCTTTCAGAGACAAGCGGTGATTGGGTGTCGTTCATCGCAATGATTCTCTATACGCAATAGATATTGTTATTTGGCCATCGAAATTCATAAAAAAAGAAGTAACAGAGTTTTGTGAAAGGCCAAGAGCAAATTTGAAAAGCATTGATAATATAATTTGGAATGAGTCTGCATCCCATCATTGAGATTGACATCTTTAAAATAAAAAAATACATGCAGGGTACATGGCTAAATGTTGACTATGAACAGTCTCAGTGGATGAAGTTTAAGGTCTTACTAGGACCTTATTCTACGCATGGAATTGGCATATTCGGCAAAAAGAATAGGAGATTCCAATCGTTATCAAATACACTTCTGCTATTCAGGTTACGTCGTAATCCATCCATGCAGATAGATTCCCGAAGTCTAATATTGGCAGTCAGGATCATTGTCATGGTCACAGTCACTTATCTTCATTTTGTTGTTTTTGAGAATGCAACAACAAAGCCGATAGCATCAAAATGCATACAATTGCCCTTTCACCATGATCCTACCTGTTCATGAATTGACACTCAATTGTTAAGAAATAAATGCATTATATCGTCCAAACCCCAACAGCAAGGACTCAAAATTGGGCGGTAAGCAAGTATTGCAAGGATACCACTAAACTAGCTATGTGACCTCTAAGACTACCTGTAGTATAGACAAGTTGATGTATCAAAGATATGGTTCCTAGGCTAAAGCACTGTATTAGCTACTGTGCTGAATAACAACACGCTACATTAATACTGACTCAGTCAAACATTGAATTGTATCATTTTATCATTTTTTTCAGATTTACAGGTTACTTATGAATCGGTTTAGTCTTCTTTATTTCTAATACAAAGCAGCAGCTATTGCTATGCATGCAGATCGTTTCTTAAATAACAGCACAAAGCACAAACCGTCTCACAATAATAGCACATATTTTCAATCGTCAAATTATCATTGAAGTCGTTGCTTGATCTCGACAAACATTATGTCATAAGAAAGCATATATTCTTAAGTTTCTTTTCATATACGGTTCAATTTGGCTTTCGGTTTCTAGACACATAATAATGAAAAATTTAGGCTTTGATTTAAGTGAGATTTTGTAGAAACCACTAATTATTCAATCAAGTGAATTGCAACAAAGAAATTTCCATCAATATTTTGCTTTCGAATGACATTATTTTTGATTATCGAGTGATGTCAAGCGTCGATACACTATGCAACTTGAGCTTCAACCTAGCAATTCCCAGAGTGTAGGGGAAAATACCGGCGATTACACAATTCGCGCGCAAGCCTGAACGAGCTGGTTCCATGTCAGCTGTCAGGTTCCCACGCAAATGATTCAATACAGGCGTGAGCGTGTCATTTGAGCTGATGTTGACAATTTGACATCATAATGCTAAACAACAGAAGCCCAATTCAAGAGATCCTTATCATAATACGATTATCAAATTCGTTCGAAAACTTTTAGAGGATGTTACAAAAGAGGTCAAACAGAGATGTGACCAGTCTGTTTGAACACAAAATTTGTACGTCGTAAGAAAACCAAAACATCAATACAGACCGTTTCATAAGCAATTGGACAAAATAATTAGCGCATTTTCAAATGTAATTTTCGTGTTGAAGTCCTGGTTCAATTTTAATAAACGATATACTCGTATCATATGAAACCTTATGTTTCATAGAATATTTTGACATATGTTATCCTTTCCTACGTGATCAGTTCTGGTCAGCAGGCCCTACGAAAAAATGAACGTTTTCTTTGATGCAGGATTTCAGACAATTTTTTTAATGAAAATTGACAGACAGTGTGAACTACCGATCAGCTTTTTCATGATGTAATGATTTTAAGATTCGCTGAATGCACAGAAAGATACAGTGCCAACAAGTTTTACCATAAATTTGCTGCTTGACGAAAATAAAATTGACAGACGAAGGCCCACATGAAATGATCAGCTTTGAAGTAACAAATTTCCGATCACTAATTCATTTAATTAGGCAAACCACACTGCTTCATAATCCTAGTGTCGCCACTGACCAAGTGAATAAGTTATCAGTTATGAGCTCACGATTAATTATTATGAAAATGAGCAAAATATAAGAACTTTTCTGGTTGTACAAAATTTAAGAAGCGGACCTTTTACGGTCCAAAATTGATGATGATCGAGTTACATTTTTACTGTTCAGCTGTTCATCTCCGATTTTCGACCCCTTAAAAGGGATTGCATCGGGTCAAGATCGCGATCCGGGATCCCGTGTGATATCCGCCCGGATCCAGCGATGAGCGTTAAAGATAAAATGTTGATGGTCATTAATGCTGCAGAAAATCCTTTTTAACGATTGAAGTTATAAAAGTTATAGAACCTCAAACTAGTTTTTCTCGTTACTCACTTAGAGTTGGGAGTGCATGTGGGCAGCTAAGAATGTGAATATGAATCTGAATAGAAGTACTTTATCCAGGAATATCTGTAGCTCGATATTGAATGACCATCTATTAAGGTTACAGAAAATATTAAGTAACTTTTCCATGTTTTGTTCATTCTAATTGTCATGTTACCGTTGTGAGCTTGTAACCACGGCACCCACTTTACTAATCCACACTAAGGAATGTATGGATCCACGAATTTCAAAGCTAATAACATGAAGTAAGATCTATTGTGATTCTCCAGACTCATGGTATTGGTCCAACTACCTTTCTATATACGAGGGGCGTACCAAAAGTTCGTGACGTTTGATTACTGTGGTTTTAATTCGACTTTTTTCTTTGATCATTGATCGTTGTCATGTTGTCTCAATCATGTGCATTGCCTGTGAGGTATTATCAGTTGATCGGTAGCCTATAGAGATACGAACTGAAGCTGGTAGCTAGTGAACCAATTTTGCTTTTTGTCAGCATGACGGACTTCACAAATCGTAACTGGAGATCTTGTCTGCTCTTTCTGTCCAAGTAACGGGGAACACCAGCCCGATCGGCTGAGCGTCTAAAAACAGTCTTCGAGACAATGCTCCTGCAAGAGCGACCATCAAGCAAATGTTCCCAGAGGGACGGAAGTCATTGGAAGACGTTGAGCACTATGGTCATCCATCCAGTCAAGCCAGAAAAGAAAATGAAGATTTGGTTTGGCAGCTGATCCAGTCTGACAGACGTCCAACATTTGATGAACTGGAGGAAAAGTCTGGCCTGCTGTCGCGTGGGACTCATGAGCGCATCTTCCATGACCGCCTTCAGTTGTCCAAGGTTTCGGCTCGTTGGGTGCCACGGCTGCTGACTGCAGAACAGAAAGGCGCCTCGGGTCACCAACTCCTCTGTTGTTCTTGGTCTTCTGGAAGACCATGAAGGGTTTTGGAGGAGATTCATCACGGTTGATGGACCTCCGCTGCCAAACTTCATGCCATAATAGAGACGAAAAGAAAAATGAATGCAATAAATAATGCGAGGTGAGCAACCACCGGATCACGCCAAGGCAGCATCTTCTGCGGGCAAGTTCCAGGTGACAGTCTTCTGGAATTGCGGAGGTGTAATTCATGTTGACTACTGCTCTCCTGATCACACAATCAACCCCGAATACTACAGCAGCCCCTCACAGATCGTGCTCAAACTTTTGCCATAAAAAGGATAAGGTTTTGCGACGTCCTTCATGTCTGCAGCATAGCGCAGGGGACTAAGGAGCGAAACGAAAACGATGACCTCAATCATGCAGCTGAAGTGGCAGCTGCTTCCTCTCCCACTGCATTCCCTTGACTTGACCTCTAGTGACTTTCCTCTCTTCGGTCCGATGAAGTAGGCAATCGGGGGTATTCGATTCAATGGTGAAAGAGATAAAGAGAGCACCAAAAGCTTCATTCTGGAAATTTCCGCAGGATTGGCTTGAAGAAGGAATGAAGAAACTTGAGAAGAGATGGGAAAAGTGTATTGAAATTTAAGGTGACCAGATCGAAATAGGAGTTTTGATGCCTTTAATTCTGCCAATAAATATTTGCACAAATGGAAGTCAAATGTTTTTCTTGTGAAAAGCAATTATCAGAACTATAAGAAATAATATCTAGATATGCACTTGCCCCAAAATGGACGTCTATAAATAGGAGAGACAAACGTCACGAACTTTTGATACGCCCCTCGTAATTACAATGAACAATAGCTGTAATTATCAATGAGTTTATAATAGTGGGATATACGCTTATTAGTTAAAAAAGCACAAATAAAAGCAAGTTTGATGTCCTTCCTTTCTTTCAATTGAATACACGTGCTTATCGCCACTGAAATTGGTCTGGATTAATATCTTTTTTGATTAACAATCATAGTAAATATAGACTTATTTAATACAGAAATTCAGTTTTAGTTATCATGTCTTAAGAAAGAGTACAAATTTACCTATGCTCGGCCTCAGATTGTGCTACCGTTATTTTAAATACTTGTAGTTATATATTGATATTTAGTAATGACATTTCGTAAAATTGGTATAATAACAACTGAGAACCAAAGTGAGACCCTCAGTTGGCGATAGCAAAATCCTAGGATTTCAATATCACTTCATTAGTATGTATTACGAAACGCATAATTTAAAATCAATCTCAGAAACCAGACTATTCAATATTTCATGATAATCAGAGCCAACTGTTTTCCTCGGAGCGCGGAGAAAACCGCGGAATTCTGTATATTCCGGAGAAAAGCGCGGAATTGCATGAAATTCAGAAAAATGAGAAATTTCAACAAATGAAGACGTAAGATATCAGTCAATCCATTAAATGCCTTCAGACTCTATCGCACTTTAATGAACGAATTGCATAGTTCATAGTATTTGAGTCATACACGTATCAACAATCGTGATTGGAGGGGAATGTTAAAGGGGAGTACTCAGGAGTGTAGTCGTAAATTCTTAGGAAGTATAACGCCAAGAGCTAAAAATTCAGCTGAATTTTGGGAAGCATAACGCTAAATTTGACATGTATATATACTAAAAGCCAAAAGACGTGTCGCACATGCAATGTTAACTAATGCGCAAGGGTGACAAGTCTTTTGACTTTAGTGTATGAGCTGAAAAACGCATATTCATGCCACTATTGTCCATAACGGACTGTTCGAAAGCTACATAATCGCCAAATTCAGAATTTTCAACCCCTCTCATCCCCTTTCGGCGATTACTTTATCATTGAAGGACTTCCACATGAATCCAAGTAATAATGAAAGCATGCATGCTCATGACAAAATGCAAAAATAGGAAGTTGAATAAGATCTTCATCAATAATGCACATCAAGTATAATGCACCTTAGGAAGTATAACGCTGATTCGGCCAGAATCTTAGGAAGTATAACGGCGTTATACCGTGTTACCCTCCACTACACCCCTGGGAGTACTGAAGATCCGTGCGTACGGGAAAGAATGAAAAAACAACTTGTGTCGTGTCCTACATGGCCATTTGCAAAACAAAATGTCTCACGTGTCGACGCGAATAACGGCAGCTAGTAGAGCCAAAGAGTTTGGAAAACATTTTTACGCTGATGGTGGTATTTTATTTTGCTCAGTATGTAACAAAGCGATTGATAATATTCGCTCTCAGACTCTAAAAGATCACATCAAAAGCAAGAAACACGAAAATCTATTGCAGTCGCTGGAACCAGAAGCCAAGAGACAGAGAACGATTGATTCGACTTTACAAATAGCTTCAGATGCGAAATTATCAAAAGACGCTTTGGTGAGTGATTTCGTTCAAATGTTTGCAGAAGCAAATATAGCCTTGGAAAAGGCAGACAGTGATTCAGTTCGTCAATTTTTACAGAAATATGTTCAAGGAAGTGGTTCTATTCCTAATGCTTCAAATCTTCGCTCTAACTGGCTTCCCAAGCTGTTTGTGAATAGAGATACTCAATTAAAGAATATTTTTACCAAAGGCGAAAGCATCGCGATTCTCACAGATGAAACCACTGATCCACTGAATCGTTCACTTCTGAATATTCTGTTCCGACCTCTCGAAAACGAAGATTCAAAATCATATTTGGTTAAATCTGTTATTCTCGAAAGCGTTAATTTTTCCAGTTTCACAGGCTATCACTCAATGCTGCAGCGACTTTTCGATTGACATCAACAGCATTTTGTATTTTGTAACCAATGGTGCGTCTTACATGCGCAAATGTTGGACTGATATACTTTCATTGTTGTGGCCAAATTGCAACTACATTCATTGTCTTGCTCATGTTGTGAATTTGGCAGGAAATGCCTGGAGGCATTCATTCCCAGAGATGGATCGGTTTATTGCATTGATCAAATCTGTTTTGGTAAAAGCACCATCCCGACGAAATCGTTTTTTGTCTTTTCTGAGGTCTTGTAACGTTGAAAATCCAACATGTCCTCCAAATCCAATCGTTGCGACATGGAATACTTGGTTTGCTGCAGTTCGATATCATGCCAACTTTGTTCATTTGTATCAGAAATTCATCGAAAAAGAACGAAGGGAAGAAGGTGATACGAAAGCTCTTGCAGAACTTGTTCGATTGTTGGAATCACAAATCATGAAGGAGCAGCTATTCACTGCTGGACACTGTGAGAAAATCGTTGGGGTATTAGATGCTTGTCAATCCATCGATACGAAAATATATTCTGCCTACAACATTCTGAAAGAACTGGACATACAGCTTAATGCTTCTGCATCAGAATCTGAATCGGATGATTGTCGAGAAGGTCCTCTTTCTGCCTCCTCGAAAGTGAATGAATATCTTGGAACAAAACAACCTGGAATAAATTTGCTAAAATCAATACGATTACTCGATCCATCTCAAATTTCACTATTTGATGGCGACTTCTCAAGCGTGAAGGACAAACTAAAAATGGATGGTTGCACCAAAGTTGAATGGGATTTATATCGTACAATTGCCAATGAATCGTTTGAGATTATTCCTCTTACCTTCTGGAAGACAAATTCTAAACGTCTTCCATATCTCTTAAAGAAAGCTATTCCCCTTTTGCGGGGACCATTCGGTTCTGCGGATGTAGAACGAAGCTTCAACTGGCTGTCCTGGTTCGTCCGATCGACTTGCATGAGAAGACTGCTCACCCGTCTTCCAGTCCTCCAACCGAACCCTCACCAGGGAGTACTAAAAATAGATGACAGTCGAGAGGAAGAACTGAGCGTGCGTGAGATCAGACTGGAGGCCGGTATCTGTAGACAATGACGCGGTACAAAAGCGTGTGAAAACGTGAAAGTGAGCTACTTTGTTCACTCAGCTAAGTGTAACCGCAGCGTCTCGACTCCCGTCTATTGCTCTTACCGGAAGAATGCCTAGAAAGTGCAGTGTAGCAAATTGCCGAACAAATTATTCGTCCGATGATAGCAAGGTATCAGTTTATCGATTCCCGAAAGACGAAGACGAACTGAACAGATCTCCGTTCTACCGAACTGCATCGCTCGCGATTCGGCAACGCGAAATATGGGCATTTGCAGAAAGCATTGGCCTGAGATGACTGTAATGAAAAAGGTTTTTGGACGTGAGGTTCCTGCAACTCCTTCGACTGTGTTTGTTAATTGCCCAACCTCATTTCAACGCCAAACTGCCTTTTCTAACGACAGGCAAGTCGATAATCGAAATATCTCTCCATCATTGCGCAACACTTTTCCCGACGAACTAAAGCTTTTCAACCAGAAAGATTAGATCAAAAGTGACTTCAAAGTATTTGTACAAAATATGTATCATGAAATGCTAGCTGACGTTCACATCATCACTGGAACGGAAAATGTACGACTGCTATCATTCAATAATACATTTCAAGACATTGAATTCTCCGCCAGCATTGACTCCAACTTTTATGTAAGTGCATTTCGACGTTATACAGAGATTTCATACACATATTTGAAGGACGTCCTAGGATTTCAGTATCGACTTACTCGTTGGTCTCAACTTGATGCTATTTTCTCGCGTGTGAAAACAGCTGAGCTACCAGAAAAGTCCGAAGTAAAAGCTGGTGCCAACCGCATCAAATCATCCCTTTCGGAACTGAATGTGCTGGATGTGCAGTTTGAATTCATTCTACAGCTTCTTCTTCTATGTGTGATCAAGCAAAATGGACGCCGTTTAACTGCATTCCTAACAATGAAAGCTATTTCGATTTATTTAGTGAGTAGAGCAGCATATAATCATTTGCGAACAATCCTTCCTTTGCCACACCCTGATAGCTTGATGACAACTGTTGGTAGCGTATCGGAAGTAGGAACAGAAAACGACTCCTGGAAAGTAGCTAAATTGTTCCTAGATAAATTACCACCAGTTATTAAGAGGAAATGTTTGATACTTTTTGACGAAGTCTACTTCAAGCCTTCTGTAAGATACACATCTGGACACATCATAGGGTATTCAGCAGATGACGAAACGAAATTCGCTAGAACGGTTCTCTCTGCAGACTTTCTCGAGGATCAGCTCATGAAACTAATCCAAATAGTTGAGAACCTAGGTGCAGAAGTAATAGGAATCATGAGTGATAATCTGTCAACTAATCGAAAACTTCATAATAATCTGCGAAAAAAATCAGTGTCGTCACATTCATTCAAAATAAAACACCCAGTAAATGAATCAAGAGATTTGTACCTCTTTTTCGACCCTGTCCACCACCAAAAGTATTAGAAATAACTGGCAAACTGAGAAGACACAACGCTTTCAATTTATGATTCCAGGCGAGTGCTCACCCACCCTTGCGTAATGCTCTGATTTGATCGAGCTTTATGATAATGAAAAGATTCAAACTGTTCGTAGACAATTTTATCACATAGATCACTATTTCCTTCCCATTTTGTCAAGCAGAGCGTTAATTTGGCTTTGCAGGTATTTCATGAAAAAACTGTGGCTGCACTAGCTCAGGATGGCAAAACACAGACGGCTTCTTTCATTTTTCATGTTGTGAAGATGTGGAAAATCTTGAATAATAAGAGTTTAGATGCTCATATCAAATTGAATGATCCTAAAAGAAGACCGATCAGCTCCTATTCTGATCCTCAAATTCATTTTCTTCGACATATGAGTGAGAATTTTAAAATCGTCAACGATAATACCATTTCATCAGTGCCAAGACATGTAAGAGTTCTTTCTATAACAAAAGAAACTCGAAGTAGTCTTACACGTACTCTTGACGGTTTCTGTGATTTGATTGAATCGCTACTTCACAAAGATAACACAATTCAATATATTTTGTTGGGTAATCTTCAGAGTGATGTTATTGAGGCAAAATTTGGCATATATAGCCAGATGTTCGGTGCACTTTACCACTTAGCGGTTGAACAGATACTTATGGGCGCCCGAATAATTTATGTCTCTCGATAATTAATGACTTCGAAGCAATTGACGATAAAATCATAACTGAATCGACTGATAGCTGCTCAGTGGTCGGATTTCGAAATTTCGCCAATTTCGCGTATAGGTCTGATTTCGCGTATTAGCGCTGATTTCGCGTATCAGCACTAATTTCGTTTACTTTTGTTTTATGTACCCTACGAGCAAGTATATACTTATGTGGTAACACAAGTTTACGTACTATAAGTTTACAGGAACAAGTCCACTTACAGCGAACAAAAATAGATGATAGAGAGAATTTCGTCTTCTATCAGATGACATACATCTTATGGAGGACGCAGATAGGCATTTCAGTGATTTTCATGTTTTGTCAATACATCACACACAGAACAATTATATATAAATTTTGTAATCTCACTTAGCTAATTTGTATGTGCAGTCTTTTTATCGTGTAAACAAACTTCTTTCATTCAACAGTAAAATCAAGAAAGTTAATTCCTTTTGTTCATTTCAAAGGACATGCCGCATGTTATAGGTGTGTAGATCTGAAGATTGATATCAACAATAATATTAACGATAAAGAAAAATTAACGTAGTCTCAAAATGCATCAGTTTATTGACAAATTTTCGTCACAGACTTCATCAGGTGCACGATGCAAATGAACATTTGCATCGTGTACCTGAGGCCGTATTCACGAAACAAGTTCAGGTTATGTAGCTTTAGCTATGTAACTGTAGTTGATGTTAAGAGGTTAGCTGCAGCTCATCGAACTTAAACCACAAATCGGTATTCATGAATGAAGCTGTAACTTGGGTTCGAATAGCTGCAGCTACAGAGCACGCGCGCGAACCAAACACACGATTTTTCCTTTATCGATCAATGTGATGAACGCTTGCCATCGCAGTTGACAACATTAACATCGATCGAGTTCATTCGACAGGATGGCTGTATGACTGAAAGTTGAGAGCTCGATCGTTTCTTAATTGAAAAATATGAAGAAAAAGTTGGGATATTGAAGAATAAAGAAAAAAGTGCAGACATCAATAGGAGGAAAAGAGAAGCATGGCAAGAAATAACTACCGCTGTCAATGCGCTGGACGGCAAAGGAAGCAGAAGCGTGGAGCAAATCAAGGCCAGATACAAAAACATGTATAATCGTGCGAAATCAAAGCTATCCAAAATGCGTAGGCACGCATCAGGGACTGGTGGTGGATCAGCATCAACGATTACGCTGACGGCCACAGAGCAGAAGATAGCCGACTTGTTTGGAGATAACCCAACATTCAAGGGAATTCTTGACGCCAGAGAATCATCAATAGGACCAAGAGAAGCATTCAAAGGTTAGTCAACTTTTGCCCTATTCTGAGCCTAACAATCATCGATATACACTGTATTTTAAATATTTCAGATATCAGTCAAGATGTCACCGTTAACAAGGAAAACCAAGAGGATGCCGGGGAGGAATCGTCCGAAATGGATTCTTCTCAAATCTCAATTCAAGCTGATCCAAAATTCCAAACTATTCGAACGACTCCAGAATCCCAACCCAAGAGGTCATTAAGTCATCAAGTGACTATGAAGCAACTTGAGGTTCTAGAACAGGGGTCGCCAACCTGGGGCCCGCGGGCCATCAATGGCCCGCGTAAGAAGACGAAATGGCCCGCAGGTTTCTACGTTAGGCCCATAAGCTTATCAGCGTCTTCGCATACAGTAGATAGAATATGTGTACTATTCGTGACGTCTTTAGTGTTAATGTTAGTTTATTCGAAAACACACTTTACCACCTTTTATCTTTTATGAGGTTTACTTGATCGTGTGATATGGTGCTTATGCATACACACACAGTTCGAGGTCGTAGAATTTCTATGAAGTGAATGTCTTCGTCACAAATTTCATTTGTCTTCATCACATTGTCTTCATTCACAAATGAATACATCACAGATTTGGTTGGATGCGGCGAGCAGTGACGTCATGAATGCAAGCAAATAGGGAAGTCTTTCGCACGGGTACATTACATTCATTTAATGCGCTTCGAGTATGGCAAGTAAACGGAGTAGCGACGGAATTATCAAGCGTACATTTCTTGATGAATGGCGTTTAGCCTATTTCTTCTGCATGCGTCAAAAGGACAGATGTCCTGTTTGTATCATATGTCATAAGACCGTGACAGAGTGTAAGAAATACAACCTCGAACGCCATTTCAATACCAATCATCGGGGCTTTAACGCAAGGTTTCCTATGAGTGATCATCCATCCAGACAACGAGAGTATGACCGCCTATTTCGTGCCCTAGATGGAATGAGTCAAAGTATGTTTACCGCCTGCTCATCAACAGATCATGTCACTGATGCCAGCTTCCGAATTACTCAACTCATCGTGCGGCATAAGAAACCATTTTCTGATGGAGAGTTTGTCAAAGAATGTTTTCTTGTGGAGCAGGTGCATTATACAAGTCATTTCACAATAACCAACAGATCATTGAACAGATTCGAAAGATGTCCCTGTCTCCTCAAACGTGTACTCGACGATGTGAACAAATCTCCGCCGATTTATCTGCTCAGCTTCGTACGTGTTTGGCTGCATCACCATACTTTTCTCTTGCTATTGACGAAAGTACCGACATAAGCGACACTTCGCAACTTTTGATTTTCATTCGCTTCTTCGATGTGATCATAAAGTGTGTCAGAGAAGATCTTTTGTGCATGAAATCACTTACTGGAAGAACAACTGGACAAGATATTTGTGATGCTGTTTACGAGGCTTGTGATTCATTTGGACTAAACTGGCAGCATTTGACATCGATTACAACTGATGGCGCTCCATCGATGGTTGGTCGAAAAACTGGTTTCCTTGTTTTATTACGGCAGAAAACAGGTGTCAATTTTCTTGTTTACCACTGCATAATTCACCAGCAAGCTCTCTGCTCCAAATTACGCCGAGGTGACTACATGAATTTCGTTATGGTCACAGTCACAAAAGTGATCAATCGGATTCGCAATAGTTCACTTCAACATCGTCTCTTCAAAACCCTTTTGAAAGAAGTAGAATGTGAATACGGTGACCTGATTTTATATAACCATATCAGATGGCTTTCAAGAGGAGCCGTGCTCCAGAGATTCATTGCCGTCTTGCCGCAAATTGAAAAATATCTCAACGACCATGGTCATGGAACATAATAATGACTTTTTCTGCGCTGGAAGATAGCACCTTTCGCACGTGGTTAGGAATTCTAGCTGATATGAGCAAGCACTTCAATGTCTTGAACGAAAAGCTCCATACGAGCATGTTACCGAGTTTCGAGAGAGCGATGATCTCATTATGTTTCCGAACACAAAAGCTCTATCAGGAGATGTGCATGAAGCGGCCGCTTGTTTGAGTGATTACCTGGATGACATTATCATCGAATTCGACTCACGATTTACAGACTTCAGCGATCTTGAGCAGGTTTTTTTGTTCATTAAAGATCCCTTCATTTGTTCTCAAACAAGTTCCATTGCTGAGCTTTTTGAAAAGCATTTTGACATCAATAAAGCAGAGTGCGAGTTGGAATTGGTTGGTTTAAAGGCCGAACTAGGACTGAAGCATCAGCACTTATTTGAGGTCAACAAAACACAGATTCGCAACATTGAAAAAAGCGACACTGCGAAACTTTTCAAACAAATCTCAATTACAGTCTGCACATTCGCACTCATAGTCATAACATACGCGAGAAAAAGGAAAGTTCACTACTTGGAGGAGGGAGAACTTGAGCCAGAGATAACATGTTTGGGAAGAGAAGTAGGCAAAGAGATCCGTAGCGCCATACTGTTTTCGGATACACATGCATGTCAATAAAGCAATTCAAATAAAGCGTAGAGATCAGTGATCGCGTGGAGACTGTTGCGTGATACCAGTGATGAAATGTAGAAAGCAGGAGATATAAGTCCGCGAGAAAGAAAAAGAAAAATAGACGAAGTAAGCTCAAAGCAAGCGAAACATAATGAGTTAACGCCAAAACAGGACGAGAGGGAAAACCGACCGCTCTCGCTGCCTGCAGTCGACACAATGAAACTTCTACTTCGTTTTGGCTGCAATTTGTTCCGGCTCGATTCCGAATCCTTAGGTTAGTTGCAACTCGTATCTCCTCATCGTTCTCGTTTGGTTTTGACCTTCTTGTTAGCAATTTACATCACAACCGTTCATTGATTACTTGTTTCATTAACTTGTTTCTTATAAATCTCAACTTGTTTTGTTAAATAAAGTTAATTAGACTGAAATGCTTTTTCTCCTTCATATTGAACAATTATAACAAAGTTATTATTATAACATTTCCTAAACAGTCATCAATACATATTCATATTTTTTCTATCGAGTGTTGTTTAATTTGGCCTATGAAAAGGTTGGCGACCCCTGTTCTAGAAGCTCAACTGAAAGCCGCTATAGCTACATACGAAGCCATGGTCGAGGTCAAAGCAACAGCTGTTTCGCTTCGTGCTGCCGTGCCTGACTCAAATGACAATAACGGATTATTTTCTTTTGTGAAATTTTTAGACGATGTGAGACAATAAAAAGGCTATAATGTGTTATGGAGAAAATTGTTTTGTAATTAGGGGTTACTTGAGCACGGAATCAAGGCAATTTTCAAGATAAATATCGTAAGGCCTACATGTAAATCATTGGAAAATGTTATATGCCTACTTACGAACCATGTCAGAGTTTCGGAAACGTTTTAGATCACGTGGTATATCTAGGCCTATAAATGGTGGCATGCAATGCTCCCAACCCCGGGTGCCAAATGGACCCGCCGCTCCCCTATATTAGAACTTCTATTGCCCAGTGTATTTTGCTACAAATAAAAATCAGCATTAGGCATTGAGTGTTAAGCATAATAGACATTATTTCGAGGAACATAAACGAAATTGCGAGATATAGACCTAGCCTACATCCAGGAATCACAAGGCATGTGAATTAAACACGGTACTGCATGTATGAATTGCGAAATTGATCAAAAGTTGAAGACCGTGTTAATGAGGTGTCGGCGAACCATGAAGCCATGACTTTCGATCTCTGATGGGATTTGGTGAGGATCGCTAGTGGTCTGTAAGGATATAGGGGACTCAGCTTCAGGAACAGGATCATTATTATGTTTTGCGAAATTGTGAAGGATTGCAGTTGATCGAATGTCACGTGCAATATTTTGAATTTTACGTCGGTTTGGCGTGTTGAGCACTGCAAATCGTCTTTTCCAAACTCCGAATGCATTTTCTATTAGTACACGAGTTCGTTTGTGAGAGTAGTTGTATCTTCTTTCTGACTGATTTTCTGGACTTGATAGCATCTCTTACAAGGATAAGCACTGTCACCAAGGACAAATCCGATGTCATTGTTATCCTCCATATAAGTCCAAAGTTGGGAATCTTGAAGTATGAAACTATCATGAGCACTTCCAGGATGCTTTACAACCATGTTGATAAATTTCCCTTGAGAGTCGCACGCTGCTTGCACATTAATGCTATGATACATTTTTCGGTTGAGGTACTGCCATTCGTACTCCTTCGACTTCAGGATAGGAATGTGCGTTCCGTCAATGCATCCCACAACGTTAGGAAAGCTGGCAATATTGTAGAATTGTTGTTTCACTGTGCGAATATCCGATGACTCGACAGGAAAGAAAATGGTCTGATCCCACAATTTATCTAACTCTGCACTAACCGATGAGATAGCTCTATACACGTATATGGAAGGCTGTGATAATCCGCAGGTATCTCCAATTACCATTTGGAAACTTCCTGTTGCATAATATCGCAATGTGGTTGCAAGCTGATCGGTTGCTGAAATTGATTCACTTCTCTGAGTTACCTTTTCCAAATTCGGAGATATCCTATCCAATATGTTATTAAACGTCTGCTTAGACAATCGATATCGCGATATGAAGTCAATGTCATCATAGGCATGCAAAGGATGAGTTCTTTCAGAGAACTTTTTAGAACGTCGAATAGTGGTTGGGACGATCATTTCAGCCATGACTATCTTCTTGTACCGATATTGAATGTTGATATGAAAAATTGACTACATACACGTGTAGCTGTCGTTCTTCTCCAACCAGTCTCAGTTAACCATTGATTTTCTGCAGTTAACCACTAAATTAGGTGGTTCACTGTTTTCATGTAGCTTCAGCTTGCAGCTTTGTAGCTACAGCTACGTAACACATTTCCAGAATACCATTTTGTGGTTAAGTAGCTGTAACTACATCGATGGAAGAATTGGTTACCCTTAACCTGAGATACAGCTACAGGGTAACCGCTTTCGTGAATTCGGCCTCTGATGAAGTCTGTGACCAAAATTTGTGAATAAACTGATGCATTTTGAGAGTAGGTTAATTTTTCTTTATCATTTCCTAAGTCTCATGGCGATTACTTTTGAATAATAATAACATGTATAAATGGACAGTGACAGTGAAATACAGGATTTGATATGTTGTTACGTATCTGTAAAATTACTGATTGCGTTTTAACTGGAGATTTTATTAGCTTAATTTGTATTCGCAATATTCACGTGTCATTTGTTTGGCGTGTTCTGTTCATTCTTATGGAAAGGAAATTTTTCAGGGAAATAGAAACACCCAACTTAACTTGATACAATAAAATAGCATTCAAAACCATATAATAAGAAAATATAAGATATTGTAGAATCTAGAACATGTTTTTCCCACCATACTTAATTGTGATCATGGATCTTCCATAATTAGTATTTTATTGTTTACATGCACGATCTAGGTAACAAAACTTACGACTTCAACTTATGCGCCATCTACTTTATAACTTTATACAAATAGTAACACACACAGAAGTTTGCTTTATACGTCTATGTAACTCATAATGGCAAGCAATCCATTGAATTACACAGATTAGTCTTTTTTGTCGAAGCGCAAATATTTGCTACTCGGCATAGAAGAATCTGAGAATTGGTGTACATGTCTTTTTAGAATCACATCGAGTGCTCTACTGCGCGCGGCTTCTTTTTTCATTTCTAATGCATTCTTTTCTTGTCGAAGATCCATCAGGTCTTTCTCGGCTTTTCTGGCCTGCTGCAGTGCATTCTCTGCAAGAGATGTTAGTCGCCGTTGCTCATCTTCCTTTTCCTTAAGAGAAGTTGCGATGTCTTCCATCTCAGTCGCGTGCTTTCGAATACTTTCGTTTCTGTTCATTTCCTCGTTCAATTCTTTTCGTAGACGTTCTTCTAATTTCTGTTTTTCTTTTTCTTCCCGTTCTTTTCGTTGCTCCTGCTCCATCTTCATATTTCGAGTGCGATGCCGTGTATGAATCTCTGAGTTGACGATCTATTTTCAATGTAAAGCTATCCAATTTTTTGCTGTTGAGAACAGACTTACTGACGAACAACGCCTTTATGGTTTCAGAACCCAGCGATCGACGTTTCTTAGTTATTACATCGGATAGACCCGAAAAAATACGTTCGACCTCCGCGTTTCCATGTGGTAAAATAAAAATCGCTTTGGCGACTTTTCCGAGGGTTGGTGTCTTTCCCATCTTGTCGACTTTCGACCAAAAACTCCTATATCGTTTTCATAGGCGTTTTTTACCAGACTTTGATGAAGCCTAATCTCGACTTGCAATGTCGATTGGTCGCTATCTCTTAAAATGTTAGGGATGGCTTTGACGAATTTAAAAACCCATTTCTCATAATGGTCACTCTGTTGGTACAGAGGACTTAAAAATCGTGAAGCCCTCAGTAGCTCGTTCCCGAAAGGCAAATAGTCGCTCAATCCTTTTGTAATTTCCATGATCTTGATGTTAAATAATGCCTAGTTAGTCACAAGTATAAAACACATAAAGCAGTTCATAAACTCTATCGAAGATTGATATTATGAATGAGAATTAGAATATCAATATCAAATTATCTAGTGACAAGAGCATTAGCTCGCGGTATATATTATAATATATCTAAGTGCATAATTTCGTTCGCGTATAAATCCTCAATTTCGCGTATTCGCGTATTTCCAGTCAAATTCGCGTAATACGCGAAATTCGCGTCAGAATCCGACCACTGTAGCTGCTGTAGGAGTGATTTCACCGAAGAAGAATGTGACATTTTCGACAATATTCCTCATTCCATTCAGGAAATATCGACAAATGAGCGAAACGCTTTATTTTACATAGCAGGCTATGTGTCAAAAAAAGAAAACGTCCACTCCGATCTTCTCAGTCCTTCTAGTGAAGGCATTCGAGAAGACAGTGAATTTTTGCTGCTGGTTTCAAGGGGGAAATTGTGCTTCCCAGACTTGTGTATTTTCAATTTTGTCCTTACATGTCATTGTTTATATGAACATTTTTCTCATCGGACCTGCAGCTACCGACTAGCTCGGACATTTGAATCCCTGTATCACTTTCTTTTTGAAGAAAAAGAAGACAAAAGTTATTAGAAGAATAACAAACATTTTCCAAAGGGCTTTATTCGAAATAGCAATGAATTGTTTCAAAATATTGATTGCAATGAACGCAAGAAGCAGAAATTGAATAAATGAAATGACAGCAACAACCTATTCTTCCTAAAAAAATATGTACCTACTTCGATTATAAAGCGGATCCATCATTTCTACATTTTTTGTAATGTTGACTTAAGTCTAAAATCCCAGAAATTATCTATGTTGTCACACAAAGTAGTTCTGGTATGTAGCGGCTTTTCACCCTTGTGACAGAATATAAAATACATAAGTGTCGCATCATAATGTATGTACCTTACTTAGTATGTAATTTTTCAGAAATGTTTCTGCACAGAATCGGAATCATCGATAGTTTGATACTTTTCTTTGTGAATATTTTACCATCAACGATTTCTACAAGATAAGCGATAACTGGCGCGCTGCAGATGCCGGTCTCCAGCTCTGATTGCACGCACGCTTAATTCTTCCTCCCGGTCGTCATATCTATTTTTAGTACTCCCTGCCCTCACCGGGACCTATCACAGCTGAAAAGGTGAAACGGCCAGTGGTCGCCGCTGCAGGAACTCACGAAGAATGGACATACTTCCTCCAGCGTTGGTTTGGCTATAAAGCCGCCACGCATCATAGTGGATCCAACGTAATTTTCCCACTGTCAGAATGTTGTGATGAATCTTTACGTAAGGACATAACGCGCACATTTGGCACCTTGTCTAGCGGTGACGAACCAAAAGTCCTTGCAAACATTAAGACACTAGTTGTGCGACAAGAGAACATCATGGTAGCCCGTATCCAATTGCATCAGATACGACAGGATCGTGGCGAATCCGTTCGGGCCTCGCCGCCCGTCTCCGTGGCCATGCGAGTGTCTGTGGTTTGTTAATTGCCTGCTCAAACAAAACCCTCGTCGATTACAGCGATGTGATGGTCAGAGACGCCATCGTTCGAGGTCTTGAGGACGAAGACATACGTTTAGACATCCTTGGCAACCCAAAGCAAGACCCTACCTTGGCGGAAATCCTAACGTGCGCTGACGCGAATGAGAGTGGAAAACGCTCAGCCGGTCACTTACATACTGACAGTCATTTTTCCACAGCCGCCACCGCCTCACCAATCGCCTCCTCCTCCACAGCCGCAACAAGTTCGTACCGCAAACAAGACGGGCACAATCAAAAGCCAGTGGCCAAAAATCCAGCGCCCCTTGTAGTCACTGCTAAAAAATTCGCCCAAGGACGCTCCCAAAATGAACGCATGCGAAAGTGCTATGCGTACCAGCACACTAGTCCTGCACTCAGTGGTATTTTACACCACCACGAAAGCGTCTGTCGACAGGCGCAGCGGAAGCAACGTCCATTTTCGACAGGATGGATATCACAGCATCGCCATCGCAGAGGAAGATCGTCACCTGACAACCTTCATCACGCCATGGGGGCGCCATCGTTATCGAGTAGCCCCTCAGGGCTACATAGCGTCCAGAGATGGATGCAGTCAACGATTTGATGAGATCATTTCATCCGTACCACGGAAAACCAAATGTGTCGACGACACTCTCCTATGGTCTCACTCCATTACAGACGCATTCCACCACTCAGCTGAAAGGCTTCATATTTGAGGATCGAATGGCACTGTCCTCAATCCTTCCAAATTTGTCTTCGCTAAACGGAACGGCGAATTCGCAGGTTTCGAAATCACAAACTCGAAAGTTCGTCCTTGTCCACGATTCCTCGAAGCGATACAAAACTTCCCCTCATCAAGGAGCATCACTGACATCAGAAACTGGTTCGGATAAGTCAAACAGGTGTCCTATGCTTCCGCATCTGCACAACGGATGCTGCCTTTTCACCAACGAATGAAACCCAGCACACAGTTCCAATGGAGCACACATTTGGGCGAACTCTTTGAAACCTCCAAATCCATGATTATCAGTGAAATTAGTAAAGGCGTGGAGATTTTTGATAAGTCAAAGCCAACCTGCCTAGCAACCGACTGGAGTAAAGACGGCATCGGCTTCTGGTTGTCTCAAAAGCACTACGCCGGTATCTCTCAACGACCGTTTTGCTGCACTTCCGGATGGAAGGTCACACTCGCTGGAAGCCGCTTTACCTCTGAAGCCGAATCATGCTACGCACCAATAGAAGGAGAAGCTCCTGCGGTTATCGATGCCTCGACCGGTCACGACATTTCGTCCTCGGCTGAAGAAAGCTCATCATCGCGGTAGATCACAGACCACTGCTAAAAATCTTCGCCGATCGATCAGTCGACGACATACCAATTCCGCGTCTCCGGAATTTGAAAGAGAAATCACTCCGATATCGTTTTCGGATGATCCACATACCCGGTGCGCGTCATGCTGCTGCCGACGCCGTCTGACTTCACCCAGTCGGCCCTGCCGAGCAATTCCACATTCCTGACGATGCATCTTCAACCAACGACAGAATCACCAATCTTTTGATTCACTCATGCAGCCTACCGGAAAGAATCATCTCCCATTTGCGAAGTACCTCAACGTCTACATTCTCTGCTGAAATATGCGCACGGTCTTCTACGGCAATCAAATCCATCACTTGGAACTATATCCGCACCGCGACCACCAGCGACGAGACCATGCGCCATTTGGTCAATATATATTGGTCGATACAGCAACTGGCATATCGTCGAAGCCGCAGTCAACAGAGCTACGGGACTCATTGTAGCACTTCGTCGTGTCTTCGTTACCTACAGCATCAGCGATGAATTATCATCAGACGGAGGCCCTCACTTCAAAGCACATGTTACCTCCAATTTCCCTAGCAATTGGGGTGTCCATCATCGCATCTCCTCTGTCGCCTTCCCACACAACTATCACGCTGAGTTAGGAGTCAAAACTGTTAAATGCATGATCACCGACAACACTGCACCTGATGGCGTTCTCGATACCGATCAGTTCCAGCGAGCCATGCTGCAATACCGAAACACTTCAGATGGTGATGCCCACCTCTCTCCCGCAATGTGCATCTTCGGTAGGCCTATCCGGGATTTCATTCCCATCCATCCTGGGAAGTATCAACCGCATTCAACCTGGCGTGATACCCTTCAGAAGCGGGAAGAAGCCCTTCGCAACCGTCACAAGGGCGGCTCGGATCGGCTTTCAGAACACACGCGTTCCCTGCCTCCTCTGTCCATCGGTGATTGTGTTCGCAATTCGCATACAGAATCAAATTGGCCCCTTCCCCCAAAAATGGGACAAATCAGGTGTTGTGGTCGAAGTACGTCAGTTCGATCAATATGTGATCCGAGTCGATAGATCTGGACGGGTCACCTTACGTAACCGGAAATGTTTGCGCAGGTACCTACCTGTCGTGCCTCGGGCGCCACTGCAAAATGCTACCATGACTCACTCTCTCGCGCTCCTCTATTCCGACCGACGTAAGCGCACCGGACGTAACAATCCGACAGTCTCCGATCGCTATCATTCCCTAACCCTATTCTATCAGCACACGCCAGACCTGTCACCATCAACCAACCTCCCACCTCCCCGATTCCCACGAGCCCTGCGGAATCTCCTGTCGGACAATAATCCAGGTCGACTTGAACTCGCTAGCCCCACGGAGACGAGCGGTCCCCGCTCAACACGATCATCCACGCCGCAACAGGCGGTCAGGTGATTTCCGCATTGTTCAGACACGCACGCCCATTTAATAACTTGTTAGAAGACCCCTGATACACTGCAATTCAGTGCTATGACTTCACGGCTGAGATCGTCTCCGATCATCTGACCATGGCAGACCCGGTGTCTCATCTATCAAGTCGTGGTCTTCCTGATTTGACCAAAAACATGTTCGTTTCCCTACTAGTAAAGATCTCACATGAATTATCAGCGAGGTTGATAACCATAAGTGTCAGTGATCAGACTGAACCGATAGAAAACTGCGGATGACTTTACGAAGCCTATGGCTGTAGAAGAACATGTGAGCAAGGTGATTGATGAAACAGACGATTGCGTGATCTGTTCTCAGTTCTCATCAGCTGCATCGTTTCATGCTCAGTTGTTTTCTCACAAGGGGAGAATGTGATGTTTGTGTAAATACCTACTAGTACTTTAACATGTAAATCTGTGTTTTAGCTTGTATGAAAATAGAAACATTTGATTGTAAGTGGTCAAGTGAAATCCGCATTGCTCTTACTCGTTCGCACATGTAATAACCTACTAGTAGTCACCCTTGAGCATAAGCCAATTTCATGGTCAGATCTTCATAAGTAGGCCTGTCAATTAAATTCGCAAGTTAAATGGCGGGTACTCAAAAGATACTGGCATGGATTTTCACACGCAATACAAGCAGCACTATTCAACAAGATAGATTTTTGTGGAGGAATAAAATCATATCTAGGACTTTTTGCTATTCAAGCGAAATGTCGGATGTTGAACTTCTAAAGAAATAACCGTCACTTTGAATTATAACCACTTTCCATTTTGCATACATTTTCATAGTTCATCAGAAGCCACCATTCAGTTAACATTGAAAGCATGCCACTGTCAGCTACAGCTCCATAATTAATGCAGCATTTAGCTCCGGTCTCCCAATTCATGGCATCCGCGGCTTTTTCATCGCAAGTTTCTCGAAGGACAATTGACCAAAAAAATGAGATCAACAAGGGGCACCACTTCCCACCATAAACAATGCCATGAACTCTCAGAAATTGCGTGTTAAAATAAATAACTGCTGTCTCCGCCATGAAGTGATTTTAAAGACATTTAAGATAGCCACAAACAATTTCCTCCTGAGTCCTCAGCCCACACAAAACTACTTTTAAGGACATATGCGGCAATTTACAACAGATGAGTAAAAAAGTTAACACTGACTTATTTTACTATTTCACATTCCCTTGAAATGTTTGATAAATTTCAATTAGTTATGCAGCAATATTGCCCATCCGATCAAATTGGTAAAAAAAGGTGTGATCATCTTCACTACACACATTGACCTACTCATAAAAATCAATTTTGAAGGAGTATTCTAGTCTGGCAAGATTGGTCAAAAAATGTAATAAGAAACGAAATTGAAAAACATGTGCAGCGGACTGTTTTTTTTACGAAATTAACATGAATTTTGCAATTTGGCTACACTAGCTCCGCCTTTAAAGGGCTAAGCTGATTTTTGGAGTGACATCCACAAAACATTGAAACTACTGCTGCTTTTCAAGGGATTTTTTAGTTGATAGTTATTCATATATATATACATTCTAGTGATTGCATTACAGGTTGAAGACGGAACAGAAGATCAGAGCCACACAAATGAAGATGGAGAGAAGGATTTTGAAGATAAGATTCATAGACAAGAAGACAAACGAATGGGTGCGAAGAATTGCAAATGGCGGGAACGCACTACAAATAGTGAAGGCAAGGAAGTGGCTGTGGGCAGGACACATTGCCTGAATGGAAGACAGTAGATGTACCCGAACATGAACAACACGGAGACCATGGGTTTGGAAAGCGAAGAAGAGGAAGACTGCCAAGAAAGTGGCATGAAGAAATTGTGCTGTTCTGCAACACAATCAACTGGCTACAATTAGCCGGAGACAAGGTGGTGGAAGTTTCACTGAGGCCTTCGCCCTGCAGAGGGCAGATATAGGCTGATAATGATGATGATATTTACAGGTTATGCTTTTGAATGTGCAGCAAATGAAAATTCCACCATGAGATGTTTTGGTGACTTTGAATTAGAAGAGTTATTCTGTTAAGTCTTGTGATTAAGCAAGAGATGGAAGTTCTCATAAGTCAGTTTTAATTCTTCCACGGCATAAAAAATTGAAGGTACAATAGCAAGCTATCGATCCCAAAGCACAAGCTCAACCAAAAAGACATCCAACAAAACGTCTGCCACAACAAATCAATCTGCAGCGGCAGTCTCATCACCTCACGAGATTTTTACATGTTTCTTCATTAGCTAAGTTCGAGCAGCACTTCCTCACTAAGGTGGGAAATCATGTCATACATGTTTAATATCATACAACTTTCATCAGTAAACTTCAAATGTGAATAATCAGATCCCTTATTATCTATACAAGATCATGCAATTTAGCCTAGATTTGCGCCTACCTTTCACCTTCTGCCATCTCAACAGCGAACCGGAGTTACGGTTGTGAAAATTTCAGAATATGTACTTGCTTGATTCCTCATGAATTACTTCTTATCATGCAGTACTATACGAACATTTTTACGATTTCATTCAAATCTGCTCCACTCCTGTTAAATCCGTTCGAAAATTTGGATTACCGCGCACCTACACGTGCATAAACAATACTGTCCTGAAACTCAGACTTTGCCTTGTTTAAATTGGTGGGAGTAGAACAAACCAGATTGGACAACGGTTGCTTCATAGAGTAGGTATATTAGGTAGAGTGGTAACTCCGCATTTATTAAATCTCCAATATGTATACACTTTCGATTTTATTAAATAAACTCAAGGGAGATACAGGTGTTATTGTCATCAAATGTGAGATGTGCAAATGTTTGCAGTTCTGCAGAAATTACAACGGAATTGAGTGATCATGATTGTAATGCAGAAGGAATGACGGTATTTCACAGATTCTCGTGACAGCCTTGGAGATTTGATGTTTGCTAAATTAGCAATTCGATGGGTTCCTATTACTTTCTTGCTCAACCTCAAGAGTATTATCTTAAGCGTCATCACATCACAGGCAACTGGCAAAAAATCACATAATAAAAGACAATGATTTTGACTTAACTTTGAAAGATGTAAATGGTTCCACATCAAGAAAGAAAATTCTTATCTTTACGGATCTATTTAGCCTGGTGAAAAATCTATTTATTGCAGTATACTGCAGTCAACTTTGCTTTACAGACTTGGATTGCAAAGTGATTAATAAATTTCCTTGATAATCAGCTGGATCGTCGTATCATTCAGAGACTAGAATGGATTTTCAATGTGGTGGGATTAACTGCCATTTATCAATTAAGTTTAAAAATCACAACCTTTTATTTATAGACTTAAACGGGATTTTTTTCAATTTGTCAGTGTCATAGTGTTTCATTTAATTCGAGAGCTGCGCAGTTCCAGAGTCAGCAATTGCATCCGAACTCCTGTAGCACCGGAGTGGAGTTTCTCAACTCCAATGTTCACTGACGAAGCAAGCAACATGCAGAAAAAAGATCCTCGATATAAAAATATCTTTATTGAATCAATTCTATACTCCAATAGTAGAGTAGCACTTAGAGAACGAAGTATATCCACAGACGAACTGAATAATAAAAAAACAATGTTTCATAAAAAATTCAAATATAATTCATACACTTGCATGGCGTTGATATCAATGAAAATACTTTGGTAGAGCAACATAGATAGGCCATACGCTTTTACTTGAAGAACGCGCTTTGATGTTGTAGGCATTATTCTAGTTAAATTTAATTTTAGACTTTAACCTTGGCGCCCCCTACCGAAAATTTTATCTTCCTAAAAGACGGAAGATACGAATTCCAAATTTTAGACAGCTTATTTTCTACGTATTCCACAACTTTCCACCAATTTTGAATAACATCGGCTTGATACTTTCATCACAATGAGATTTCAAAAATTTGAATGTGCGACAGATTGGTCGAATTTTGCACTATTTTCGCATTGAATGTTTTCAGGTGTCCTTATTAATATTAAAACTATTCGAATTCATAAAAGGAAAGTGTTCTCGTGTCAATTTGAACAGAAACTGAGAATTCCCTTGTAGAATCTATTTAGACTTCGACCTTTGAGTACAAAATTTTACAATTGCGGTAAATTCAAACCCATAGAGAAAACATCTTTTTGACCTCAAAAGTGACCTTGAATATCAAAACAATGCTAATATTCTGACTCGTCATTATGAGAGCTTTCATCAGGTGCATTTTTTTGATTATTTGAATTTGGAGCTTTATTTTCGGAAATAAGCAGTCTCTTAGCACGACGCAGTTGTCAAAGCACCGCAGTTGGGCGAGGGTTAAGACTTGTATTGAGAGATGTACATAACAATAATGATAAATTCTTTATTTTAGGAGGATAACATTTGTAGCATAGCCAATTTGGAATGGTCCTCTAAACAACAGCATAAAAGTAGGCATAATTAACAAAAGTAAGGAAAGAAAAGTCAGAATGTATCCATGAATGTGATGCATATCAAAAATTTCCGATCTTTGACTCAATTCTTACTTCAATCATCCAGTAGTAGTTTCAAAGTATCTTGTAACGTAAATCAACTCCTCCAATCTGTTTGTTATATTCCTCCGCCACAGTCTTGAAACAGTGGTTTTCGTGTGTTGTCATTCAATCCGCTGCTTACATTCACCCGTTGGCTATGCTCCTACAAAATTGCTGGCAAAACACTACTCTGTTATGTCGCCATTCAACAAGAGACGGAGTCATCTGATTTTCGCAAGCGGTTCCACGAGGTTGCTTCATACGTTGGGTGTCAGTAATGGGAAGAAGACCGTTCCAGGAGACCGAAAAATTCAGAAAAATTGGTACTTTTTAAAAACGACTAAATTCATGAATTTTAACCATTTTTCAGGTTTTTAAGACCTAAATTCATAAATTTAGTCCATTTAAAAAGTACCATATTTTGAAAAATTGGTATTTTTAAAAACGCCTAAATTTAAGAATTTTGGTCATTTTCAGGTTATCTGAAGACCTAAATTCATAAATTTAGATGCTTTTAAAAATGCCCAATTTTTCAAATTTTTCAAAATCTCAAATTTGAGAATTACAATTTTTACCTTGAAAATCATGACCGTTCCAGGACACCGTAAAATCATAAAAGTTAAGAATCTCAAATTTGAGATTATGATTATTTTCTCCTCAAAATCATGACCGTTCCAGGACACCGAAAAATCATAAAAGTTAAGAATCTCAAATTTGAGATTATGATTATTTTCTCCTCAAAATCATGACCGTTCCAGGACACCGCAAAATCATAAAAGTCAAGAATCTCAAATTTGTAATTATGATTATTTTCTCCTCAAAATGATGACCGTTCCAGGACACAACATCAAAAAAATTGGTATTTTTAAAAACGTCTAAATTCATGAATTTTATCCATTTTCAGGTTTTTAAAATATGAGATATCTAAAATTATGTGTCTAAAAATGTTTCTTTAAAAATGGAAGAAACAAAAGTGGAAGAAACCGCAAGAATATATCCTTCGTTATCACAATTAAAAACAAGTGAAATGGACATTGAAAAAATTAACATTGAAAAACATAAAGATAGAGTACGTTATATGAAAAATAAGGAAACGCAATTATTATTAAGATTAGAGCATTATGTTAAGAAAGAGATAAATTAAGAAAGAGATGGTCTAAAGTTAAGAATGTAACACAAGGAATTGGCATATTCTTAACAATAAGTTTAGGTGCTTTAACAATTGTTATATCTTCAGGTGTTTTAGTAATTCCAGTAGTTGCTACTGCTTTGTGAAATAATTAGATTTTTATTGTACGTTAGGCAAGTTGTTTTAATTCTTGCCAGTGCGTCAGCACACCCGCATGACGTCAAGACATCTGCCAGCTGTATTGTTTCATTTCTCTCTCTTCTGTCATTGTATCGTGTGCACCGTTGTGATCAGTCATGACACAAGAAGTTATCGAAGAGCAGTCATTATTGCAACATTATTGCTGCGTTTCCGGAGTTATTTGCAGAAATTTCAAAACGATATATTTCCAATGATAAGAAGGAAGAATATAACACTTTTATCATTGAACAAATAGGTAAATTTCCTATCATTTTTGACCCTACATTTTTTGATAAGGAGAGAAAACGGAGAAGAAAAGCAAAACGCTTACTCGTGAAAGAATAGAAAGAGAAAGGGGCGGAAAGATTGACAACCTTCATCATCAATTATCGACGTGTTTATCTACCCGATATGAATTTGTGGATTCCTTAGAAGACTTTGTTGAGCCTTTAGGAGATGCTGATAAAGCCATTGCAAATCTAAATACTCTTTACGTGATGGAGAAGAAAAATAACGTTATTAACATAATGATGAAAATCTACGTGGGAAAACACGCGAATTATTTACTAGATCAGTGTGAAAAGGATAAAGCATACTTTCAACATTTATTGCAAACTAATAACATTTCTTATTCAAGGACTGAAATTGCATTTGCAATTAAATTAGGTAAGATGGCATCTATTTTTCCAAAGATTTGTAGACTAAATGTACCCTTACGTTTTTTGAAATCGAATTTATCATTGTTAGAAGATTGGCTTCGAAAATATGAAAGCTTTCGGAAAGAAGCTTAAAAGAAACTTAAAAGTAGTATTAGCATTAAGTTTCTTTTACTGGAGAACGAAAATTCGTTGTCCACGGCGTGGACATGTTGTTCATGCAATTTGTAATATTATAATTAGTAGACGATTGTTGTAAAGAAGTTGAATAGTAGTAGCTGATTTTATTTTATTTTACTGGAGAACGAAAATTCGTTGTCCACGGGTGGACATGTTGTTCATGCATTTTGTAATATTATAGTTTAGTAGACGATTGTTGCAAAGAAGTTGATTTTATTTTATTTTACTGGAGAACGAAAATTCGTTGTCCACGGCGTGGACATCAATATTTGTAGACTTGTGCGGTTGCATTTTTGTAAATATACATATACTCAAATTGAAATATCCATGTGCTGTTTTTAATTTCACATTTACTGGAATATAATAGAAACAATTTATCTCATGTAAAATGACTGGCCTGACCGAGTTCTTAAAATTATATGGGAAGCAAACAACTACGAATTTTGATCTAAAGAAAATTGCTAATCAATTGGGAATAAAGAATTTTCACATATTGATGAGGGATGAATTACTATTGATAAAAGATGAGCGAAGCACTAGCTCTGCTAATAAACCGATTCCTTTGAACCCACGATTCCTTTGATTCCACGACTTCAAACGGATTATTATAATAAGACAATGAAAACAAGTCAAATTGTTTTAAATCTACAACCAGGAACATCATCAACTCAAGATGAAGAGACATCACAATTGCAAGCCATTCAAGACAAATGATTTTGTGGACAACTACATCTGAAAAAGCAAGTAAGCAAGCAGTGATTCAAGAACTATCTAAAACTCAGTTTTTTTAAATTCATTTTGAGAAGTTCATGAAAAATCGAATAAGTAGTAAGGAAAGTTATTATTATTATTAGTTATTATTTTTATTATTCGACAGTTATTCGAAAGTCATTATTATTCGACAGTTTTTTTACTCAATCCCCCCTTCTGACTTCTAGGGGTTCCTATAAGAATTTTTTCATTATAAAATGTCTAGCATTACCGAGTTCTTAAAAATATATGGAAAAAAACAACGAATTTTGATCTAAAGAAAATTGCTGATCAATTAGGAATAAAGAATTTTCACATATTGATGAGAGTCGAATTACGTTTGCTAAAAGATAAGCCAACTGTAAATTTTCTAACAAATCTTCACACGTCAGATCAAAAGGGAGTACATTGGTCAGCGGGACAAAGGAATAAAAACGTTTCTAATTATTGGTTTGACTCATATGGATTGCCTCCAACAAATGAAGTCAAAGAATTACTTGGAAATGGAACATACAATACTTTTCAAATTCAAACACCAGGAACTACTTATTGTGGACAATTATGTCTATATGTTTTGTAGAAAGTACAGGAAGGAGTACCATTTCATGATATTATGTTAGAATTGAATAAGGGAATTTAATTCCCGAAACGTTAGTTCCAATGACAATGATAATTAAAAATCACTTCTTTGTAATTCGCTTTCATAAAATCTGCCAGTGATTTTCCGATCATCTAAATCTTTGATTTCGTAAGTATTCGGATAAGTTTGATTTATTTTACAAACTTCACATATTTCTTTAGTCCAATAGCCGACAAAGCCTTTCTCAAATTTATTCTTATACTTAAATATCCTTACTTTATCTCCAATCTTAAATTTCCTCTTAAGTTTCTGCAAATTCGGATTACTATCATTCGAATAATTATTTTCCAATATCTTTTTCGTATCAAATCAGGTTCGCCAGAAGCATTCTTTGGGGTTTCTTCAATACCTGTATGAACTTTATTATTGTACTGATCTACAATTCCTGGTAGTATCTTCAACCATTTCTGATTACCTTGTTCTGTAAATTTCTTGAATAATTTTCTTTTTAATGATCTATTGAACCTCTCTATTACTACAGCTTTGCCAGCATTTTCTGTGGAATAAACCAAATCGAATAGTGGGTTACCATTTCTGTTATAAAACTCCGATCCTTTATCAACGAATAGCTTCTTTGGCTTTCTAAAACTTTCTTTAAAGATTTCTTCAAACGCATATTTAACTAACAGACCACTTTTGTTTTTTAAAGGCTTTGCCCAAACGCATCGTGTATATAAATCTATAAGGGTCAATGCGTATTTATAATCATTTTCATTCGGCATATTGATTAGATCAGCACTCCAAATATCACCTTTATTAAATAATTTTACTTTCAATAGATATTTCGGCTTTCTGTATTCCTTGTGAATTTCAGACGCGTAGCGGCTTGGATCATTCGACATTTCAGACGCGTAGGTTTCAGAGTTATGAGTTTTGTCTAAACCCTGTCCGAATAATATTTTAGCTTGTAAAGCTTTCTTAACAAACATTCTTTCAATTCTTTCTCGAAATGTAGGATTTTGAATACTATCTAATTCTTGAATCATTTTGTTATCTGCCTCATGTCGAGAACTTAGGTCATGACTTCGATAAGCTAAATCGTGTCTATAAGCTGCTGCATCTACTCTATTTATTGGTTCTTCACCTGGTTTTGGATTATTATTCTCATCTAGTCTTATATATAATCGAGTTCCTGGACCGGTATGTGAATGACCAGGAAGATGTCTTTCTTTTGAATATTTACTACAAATAAATCCAGGAAAGTTTTCTACTGTTTTTTGTATGTCACCTCCGGAATGCAACAAAGTTGAATCAACTCCGCTATGCTGACAATTTGAGGTTTTGTTTACTTTTAAGAGATAATTCGATAAATCTAAATTAGAAATTTTTAATTTAATTAAATTTTCGGAATTTGTAGAATACATTTTTAAAGATAAAAATAAATAAATGTTTAACCTAATAGAACCTTGTTCAGAGGCTTTAGCCGATCGGACCAAAGGTCCTGAGGTCACTACCTAATCATATTAGGAATTAGATATATTCCAGAACCCTCTTTTGTTTCTTTAATTTCTATTAAATCATCAACATTATGTAGAATGTTTTTAAGAACTCGTTTTCCTTCATCAACTAAATTTAATTTACTAATAAAATTATCTACTATTCCTTCACCCCTAGCAACTTTCTCTAACTCTCTATTATGACGTTTTTGTTCTTCTAATGCTGCCTTCTCTGATTTATTTTTATTTACTGCTTGGACAATACCAGCTGTCCCACCTGCAACACTTCCTGCTGCTGCTATGCCACCTATTATTAGTGGAATTAATGGGAGAATTCCACCATTCTTTTCTTCTTGTAATTCAATATTCTCTATCATTGGTTTACTTATGTAATACTTCTTTTTCTTAATCGTAATAGTTTTAGGTGTCTTTTGGTCAACAATGTTACGTAATTTTAATTCAACAGTTTTATTTTATTATTATTACTTTTCGCTTGCGACATTTTTAATAAAAAGATTTTAAGTTAGGAAAAATTTTAATCTATTCTAGTTATGAATAGACTTTAAGTTATCAAAAATTTTAAGTTACTAAAGAAATTAACCTATCCTAGCCATCTTTCCATTAAGAATTTCAATAGAATATTTTACATCTTCTAGCAATAAACCATCAGCCATCAATGAAGTTGTGGAATCTTTCTTTTCAATATTTATTGTTACATCACAACCAGTCTTGATATCTTCAGATTGTGCACTTAAATGGAAACAGAAAACAGGATATGTCTCCAATCTCCAGGAGTTAATTGTGGTTCAACTCCAAATTCTATACAAAGATTTCTATAAGCATCATATCCTTCCATAAATTGATTATTGGTATCATCGAATCTTAATGGATCAATTGGATATCGGGTTTGATTTAAAGCAACTTGTAAACTTCGAATTGTATTAATATGAAAAAGATTGTTGTTCTTATCAAAACTTGGAGAATCATTTCTTTGAAAAGTTAGTAAAAAAATATCTTGGAGTATTCGAAGTTCTAGTAAAATACCAGCTAAATCTTTGTTCAGTAAAAGTTACTGAACTAGCAGTACGCTTTAGAAAATTTACTGGAATTGGTTTGCTAGTGTTTAATCTATTTGCAATAGCTAATTCGACCTCTAAACCAGGAGTAATATGCTTTATCCACCATTCAAGTCTATCAATTTTTAAATATGCTTTTTTTCGAGTCTTCACTAAGAATTTCAATAGAATATTTTGCATCTTCTAGCAATAAACCATAAGCCATCAATGAAGTTGTGGAATCTTTTTTTCAATATTAATTGTTACATCACAACCAGTCTTGATAATATCTTCAGATTGTGCACTTAAATCGAAACAGAAAACAGGATATAAATGTCTCCAATCTCCAGGAGTTAATTGTGGTTCAACTCCAAATTCTATACAAAGATTTCTATAAGCATCATATCCTTCCATAAATTGATTATTAGTATCATCGAATCTTAATGGATCAATAGGATATCGCGTTTGATTTAAAGCAACTTGTAAACTTCGAATTGTATTAATATGAAAAAGATTGTTGTTCTTTTCAAAACTTGGAGAATTATTTCTTTGAAAAGTTAGTAATAAATATCTTGGAGTATTCGCAGTTCTAGTAAAATGCCAGTTAAATCTTTGTTCGGAAAAAGTTACTGAACTAGCGGTACGCTTTAGAAAATTTACTGGAATTGGTTTGTTAGTATTTAATCTTTTTGCAATAGCTGTTTCAACCTCTAAACCAGGAGTAATATGCTTTATCCACCATTCAAGTCTATCAATTTTTAAATATGCTTTTTTTCGAGTCTTCACTAGACGAAATGACTTACCTAATCTTACTAAGGAAATCTTACAAGTTCTGACCAGAAAGTATCAGACGTGCTAAGTCTTATTAGCAAATCTAATCAGATCTTGTAAGATCTTATTTGCAATTTTTAGAAATCTTTTAAGTAGAAAAAATGCGTTTGTCTACATATATCCAGTGCACTGATGTTCCAGCAATGTCATTTAGCAACCAAAATCATTGATGTAATCTGATCTTCGCACTATTTTCGGACTTGAAGGTTTAAATTTTAATTCACTTTTCTTATTTTCAATTATCAACTGGCAAGATCTGAAAAGAAAAAATATATAAGCATCAAAATAAGATAGAAACGATTCAAGAATTAAATAAAGACAATAAAGAATTAAATGAAACCAATCAAAAAATAAATGAATGTCTTAAAAAATGTCAACAACAATATAAAGAACAATGAATATAATTATCAGCTACAAATATTAAATCAAAATTATCGACAGACTGAAAAAGATTTACAAAGATATATCGATTTAATACATGAAATATATCAAGATAAATTTGAAAAATTTAATCAAACAAAACAATTAGCACAAGCGAATATATTATATTATCAGGATCATTTTATATTGTGTAAAGATGTTTCTATATTTACAAAAACTTCAGATAATGCTAATTTTCCCTGTCTCCAATGTATGACGAGCTTTAGAACTAAAGAAGAAATGAATAGACATTTGGAGAATTGTCAACAAAATGAAGCAGTTGAAAATACTTTTCCTAAAGATGACTATTTAATATAAAATAAATGGTATTACAAAAATAAAGTACCCTTTACTATTCATTGTGATTTCAAAGCATATAATGTTAACATAACACAAAATTCTGATAATGGTAGTTATGAAAAAAGTACACCTGATCAAAGGAAAGAAAAACATTTATTTGAACAAAAACCATTATGTTGGGGAATGTACATTCATTCACATTATCATGAATTATCTAAATCAGAAGATTATCAATACTATGGTGAAGATGGTTCAGAAATGTTTACAAAGAAAGTAGAAGAATTACAAGGTCGTTTTTCACAATTGCTTAAAACAAATATACCAATGCTTCCATTAACGGATGAAGAAAAAATTAATTTTCCTTATGAAAAAAATTGTCATTACTGTGGAAAAGAATTTACAAATAATTATAAAAGTGGCAGAGGTAGATATATTGATAAAGTAAAAGATCATGATCATCTAAATGGATTATATAGAGGTGCAGCACATAATTCTTGTAATCTTAATGCTAATAAATTTAAATATAACTTTGTTCCTTTACATTTCTACAATGGTTCTAAATATGATTTCCATTTAGTAATGAAAGATTTACTTTCATCTGAAAAATTGCAACAACAAATAAATGTACTATGTAAACAAGAAGAAGAATATTTTTCAATGCAATTAGGTTGTACTAGAATTTTAGATTCATTTAGATTTTTTACTCCTTATTCATTAGATGTTATGGGAAAAACTTTGAAACCTGAACAATGTAAAATATTAAATAAATATATTATAAAACTTTTAAAAGGCATATTTCCGTATGAATATATAACCTGCGGTTCACAGTCGAATACTGATTTAACAGGAGATATAAATAGAATAAATGAAATAATGAAAGAACAAAAACTTCCTCCAATAAATAAATTTAAATCAACATTAAAACAATCACAATTATCTGAAGATTATGTAGAAGCTGAAAAGAATTGGAGAGAGTTAAATTGTAGAACAATGTATGATTATACAATGAAATATCTTCAGATAGATGTATTAATCCTTACTGATCTTTTTGAAAACTTTCGTGACATGTGTCTAGAATATTATGGAATAGATCCATGTTATTGTTATTCTACACCAGGTTTAACATGGTTAACAGGATTAAAACATACTGGTGTTAAACTTAAACATTATAAAGAAAATACATATGATAAATTATTTTTTTTTTAATCTGGTATTAGAGGTGGTGTTTCATCAGTTTTAGGTAATCGTTATGTACAGTGTTACAATAAAAAAGTAAATCCTGATGATTGTGGAATATATAAACCTTTATCTCCAGAAGAAAGCGATCAGTCTATAAAATTGTTTAATCAAAATGTAGAAGGACTTATATCAAATGAAGAGAGTCAAGCAGCAGTTGATGAATTCATGAGAGAAAACTATTTGTTTTATTATGATTTTAATAGCTTATATTCTTCTTGCATGATACAAGAATTACCAACAGGTGAAATGTCATGGTGTAATATTCTTGAGTACGAACCTACATATGATGGAAATTATAATCATGGTTATATATATGAAGTTGATTTAGTATATCCTGATTATATAAAAGGCGCAACAAAATATTATCCTTTCTGTCCTGAAAACAAAATTCCCAATATAGAAGATTTTACAGATTATCAAAAATCTTTAATTCCTAAGAAATACAGACCAACAAAAAAACTTATGTTAACACAAAGTAATAAAGGAAGTATGTTGTTGAAGGAAGAATGCTAGATTGGTATTTAAAACATGGAATGATTCTCACTAAAATACATCGAAAACTAGTGTATAAAAAATCTAGGTGGTTAAAAAATTATATAGAGTTCAATATTGAAAAACGTAAAATAGCTAAAAGAAATAAAGATGATTTTGGAAACGTGTTCTTTAAATTAATGAATAATGCATTGTATGGCAAGACTTTAGAAAATGTGCGTAATAGACAAAATATTGGAATAGTTTATGATAAAGATAGGTTTCAACATTTAACAAGGAAACCTACATATAAAAGAACTACTAGATTTAGTGATAATCTGTGTGCTGTACATTTACGTCAAATCAGTGTAAAACATGATAAGTTTAATTCTATTGGATTCACTATATTAGAATTAGCTAAACTATTTATGTATAGATTTATATATGATTATTTAGCACCTGCTTATGGCAAAAACTATAAATTACACTTTACAGATACTGATAGCGTTTTCTTAGAATTAACAATACCGTATAATTCTACACTTGATGAAGAAATTAATAAAATAAAAGATATCATTCATCCTTCTGATTTATGTAAAGTAAAAGATGAATTAGAGGGAAATGAAGATTTCATAACAGAAGCTATATTTTTAAAATCTAAATGTTACTGTTATGATACAACTAATAATATTAAAACACATAAAACATTAAAAGAATTTCAAAGGCATCAGTGGCTAACCAAATAACATATCAAGATTATAAGAATACATTATTTAATAATGAAATAAAAACAGCATGTAATTATAGTCTTAATTCAAAGAAACATAAAATGTATTTAAAAGAGGAACAAAATTACTATTAGATCCATTTAATGATAAAAGAAAAATTTTACCTGATGGAATAACTACTTTACCTTTTAAAAGTTTATTTATTATTATTTAAATCCGTCTAGAAAAAAAATTTATTATTTAAATCAGCCTAGAAAAAAAAATTTTATTATTTAAATCAGTCTAGAAAAAAAATTTTATTATTTAAATCAGTCTAGAAAAAAAAATTATCAATCTGCGAAAATATTTTCTATAACTATCATGAAATATAAACTATCATCAATATTAATTGTAATGAAGCCATAATCTTTTGACCAAGCATTGTTACACGATTGTTTAAATTCATCTTTATCTCTTATACATAAATCTCTTAACAAATCACATAAATTTCTTGCATTTATTTCAAATAGTATAAATATATTTGCTTTCTTTCTAATAACACTTCCGTCTAATGAATACATACTTTGTGCTAAATAAAAAACACTACAGTTGTTATGTCTACCTCTTGTGAAATAATTTCTCTGTACTGACTGATTTCTATCATTAACACAATCATCAAAAATTACACAATGTTTCATTCTTTTATCTAGTTTACTAGGATCTTGCATATTACCACTATCATCTATTAATTGTATCTTTATATGCTTATTTTTATTGGATTCTACTAACTGATTATTTTTTGCTGCTTCTTCACACCACGAACTTATTTCTTCTTCATCTTCAGATTTTTCATATTCTTTGAATAATGAAGCAATTGCTGCTTTTTTAAGATTATTTTCAAATCCATATTTTAAAAATTGATAGACGGGTTGTTCTGCTGTTGTTTTATAAATTATAAGATTGTTATAATCCAAAAAATTTGGAGTCGTTAAAATTTTAAATAATAGATACGTTTTTCCACAACCTGATCTTCCACAAATAACTGACAAAACTTTATTAGATGAATTTGGATGATGATCAAATTCAAGTTTTTTTTATTTAATGGGAGCACTTCACTCATTTTTAATAAAGAAATTATATTTTTATTTTCAAAGAAGAAGAAAATTAAACTTCTCTAACCAAAAGATCTATCAAAATCTCTTCACCTCCAAAATTTATTTCTTGTCCTTTCTCATCAGTGATTCTAATGTTAATACTGTTAATAGTTTTTCTTGTAATAGGGAAATATATTAATGTTTGTGGAATTACATTTAATCTATAACCAATGGGTACAGTAAAAGCTGGAAAACTGAATATTAAATTTGACAATTTACCATTTATATATCCTCCTTCAATAATGTCACAATGTACATCAATTGAATTTATTTCAGTTATTTTTGGTATCTTCTCACCTAAATGATGACCTTGACTATAGGTTTGTTTATTAAATCCTAATAGTTTTGACAATGATCTATCATGATTGAAATCAACTTGATGATTTTCGTCTAAAGTAAGAGAAAATTTATTAACTGCCGGTTCAACTGCAAAATGTAATTGTTTCTTATCTTTAAATGGTATGCCTAAATGTCTCTTAATTTCATTTGATATTGATTCAACTTCGCAAGAACCAGGAAGAAAAGTTAGTATTTTCCATGTTTTACCTTTATCAGTAGAATATCTAAATTGATCATTCACATCTTTGATAACGTTTTGAATAGTGTTAAATGTGGAGAAACTAGTCAATGCAATTTGATAATTTTTATTTTGTTCCAAATGTAGAATGGGTTCTAAATTACAAGTGTGTGATGAAGTAGTTGTTATAATTTTTAACGTCGTACTAAATTTTGATGAACCCAAAATCTCTGTCAATTTTTCTAAATGATTATTAATTTTGTCTAAATCTGCTAAACACATTTTTTTAGTTAAAATTTTAAATTATATATTTTTTTATAAAAAATTAAATACAACAACATATTTCAGCTATACTTTTATAATCCTCTTCATTTAGAATCTTCTTTTCTAACAGTCTTTTCAATATAGCATGAATTTCATTGAAACTAGAATTATGTCCTTCTTTTATTGCAGATATTAAAATATTTAATCTATTTAGTAATTCTTGTGGATCATCTGGTAAAAATACAGTTGTTTCTGTTTTAAAACCTTTTCCTACTTTAACTCCCGTTGATAATAAATTTTCTATTTGTTTATAACGTCTAAGAGATTTTGCTGCACCAAATCTATCTAACATAGCTTTATATTTTATGAGATCTTCTACAGCATAATTATTTAAATCTGCTCCTCTTAAAAGATCAACAAAATTTCTATCTAAATTAAAAGGAGATTTATCTGGTGAAAAAATTAAACCTCGAAAAGGTTGTGGAAATATTTCTTTTTGTCCGAGAAAAAAATCTAGGTATTGTTTTTCCATCTATAAATGAAATAGAATGTTCAAATTGCATAGATTTTGGTAATTTCTTATTAATGTTTGATTCTAGTAATCCATAGTCATCTAATATAGTTTTGTGCTCTGGATCTGTTATATCAATTTGTTTATCATTATTTGTACTTTCTTTTTCAAGAGTTTTAAATAGTTTCATAGTTTTCTCAAAATCAGTTTTTACTTGCTCGGTTCGCTGCATTTTTTCAAACATATCAGATTGAATACCAGCTTCTTTATTCTATGTTGAAGATGATTTTCTTTCATAATATTTCTTTGTTTTATTAACTCATCGAACTGTTGGATTCTTTTTTTATTATCAGCTTTAATTAATAAAATATATAATATTAATTTAAAATATAATATTTGAATTTTGTGGTAACATTGGAATACAACAAAAACATTTTACTGAACAAATTATTTTTTTATTGCTTTGGCGTCTGACATCTTTTCGTTTTAAGTTTTGTTTAATAAAGTTTTTAGTTCTTCTAAAAAAATTTTATCATTTTCTTCATTAAAAATTTTACCATCACTAGAATTTTTATCATCAATTTTTTCGTAGTTTAAATGAAATGATATTTGATTTACTTCATTAGCTATTTGATTAGATTTTTCAATCTCATCTAGCGTAATAACATCATCATCACAGACTCTTTGAAAATAACAATGTAGTTTATCATAAACTTCTTTAATGTGTAAATGTTTAGTTTTTAATGATTTTCGTTTCTTAGTTATTAAAGATTTATCTAACATTGCAACAAGTGAAGTTGTAAAAACACCCGTACCTGTTAAAGCAGTTGCAACTACTGGAATTACTAAAACACCTGAAGATATAACAATTGTTAAAGCACCTAAACTTATTGTTAAGAATATGCCAATTCCTTGTGTTACATTCTTAACTTTAGACCATCTCTTTCTTAATTTATCTCTTTCTTAACATAATGCTCTAATCTTAATAATAATTGCGTTTCCCTATTTTTCATATAACGTACTCTATCTTTATGTTTTTCAATGTCCATTTCACTTGTTTTTAATTGTGATAACAAAGGATATATTCTTGCAGTTTCTTCCACTTTTGTTTCTTCCATTTTTAAAGAAATATTTTTAGACACATAATTTTAGATATCTCATATTTTAAAAACCTGAAAAATGGATAAAATTCATGAATTTAGACGTTTTTAAAAATACCAATTTTTTTGATGTTGTGTCCTGGAACGGTCATGATTTTGAGGAGAAAATAATCATAATCACAAATTTGAGATTCTTAACTTTTATGATTTTACGGTGTCCTAGAACGGTCATGATTTTGAGGAGAAAATAATCATAATCTCAAATTTGAGATTCTTAACTTTTATGATTTTTCGGTGTCCTGGAACGGTCATGATTTTGAGGAGAAAATAATCATAATCTCAAATTTGAGATTCTTAACTTTTATGATTTTTCGGTGTCCTGGAACGGTCATGATTTTCAAGGTAAAAATTGTAATTCTCAAATTTGAGATTTTGAAAAATTTGAAAAATTGGGCATTTTTAAAAGCACCTAAATTTATGAATTTAGGTCTTCATAACCTGAAAAAATGACCAAAATTCTTAAATTTAGGCGTTTTTAAAAAGTACCAATTTTTCTGAATTTTTCGGTCTCCTGGAACGGTCTTCTTCCCATTACTGGTGTCTGTGATAGTTGCATTATTTTTAAAGAGAGCCGATTCCGCATTTCATTTCTGAGAAAAGCTCATAGCTATTGAGAAGGCTATCAAAAAGAGTCTATGTCTTTGGGGTTCTTTAAGAGCAGACTAAGAATAAAAACTCTACTTGTGAGGCCTTGCACATAGTGCCATTGTAAGCAATCATCCATTCTTCTTTTCCACAACATACATGTACATTGAAATTGCAGTAGAATCCGTCGCCACAACACAGCATCCAAACTGTGTGGCCAAAGCGAATTGGCTTTCCTCGCAAATATTGCTTCCATTTTCCTGTGATTGCCAAGAACGGAATCATATGTTTGTCGACACAGACTCCTTAGAACTGCCCGAATTCACAAAACTTCGTGAATTCGATTAAACATCCTGATCGGATTCGGGTCCCGACTGCACACCTCTACTCTGTAGAATTTGCTGCAGTTATGTCGGTCAACTAGCTCGTTCAAGACATGAACTCATGAACGAGCTAGTTGCCTATTAGAAATAACTAGCTTATGTCAGTATAGAATTGTTGAAAATTAGTGGATTCTTTTTAGAGATGATAGACATGGCTTGCGGCAAAAATGGGCCCTTCATATTTTATTGTCTGATACAGCTAAGATAAGATAATTCTTTATTGCATCACAAAACAGGATGCAGTGAGCACATTACAGAAAGTTAAAACAAAATCACAAAGATTTCACTGGCGCATTACAGTATTTTATAAAGGAATCTCGACAACGGTTTTGTGGGTGGTGGGTTCACGGAAGAGAGTTCCTTGTTCGATCATTTACACGTTAAAAAAACATTACACGCAGACGATGACCATGTTACCCTCTATGTTTCTGAATGACTTTAAACAAGATTGGTGAGCAACTTGCAACAAAGTCTCATGGGTTACATCAGAATTGATTATGCTAAATACAATTTCTAACAGTAAAAGTTGTTGCTGAAGATAAAAAGGAAAATTTCAAAAAGATGGGTATGCATAAAGTAATACTGCACGTTAAAACGCAACGTAAGTATCTACAATCAACTCATCTAGATAGCCAGAGCGCTTTAAATTTCTGATGAGGAACATTCGCCTTGATGCTTTATTGATACTGTTTTCAATATGTACACTCCACTTAAAGTCAGAAGTAAAACACGCACAAAAAATCTCGAGTTTGTCAACCTTTGGGTAAACCAAAAAAGTAAGCTAAAACGATGACCTAGTTGACTTGCATAATGCTTTCATTTGTGCAATGATCGAAGAGGTAACATGCGAAACTGGCATTATTTCATGCACCCTTACTACGATGCAACTGCTTTTGCTTTCTAGAATTTGAATAGCCGTGTTTGACATAATTCGAATGACATCAACTCATAGCGATATTTCAGACGGCAACGTAGCCAGTTTTGAGGAGGGCATCAAATGAAGTGTACTCTTGAATGTGAGGATAACTTTAAAACCCACTCCTTGATGACCTACGATGACCATAACTTGACTAGGATCTGTTGTTAATTAATCGTTTCCTATTTCAATCACTTGATGTTGTGGAAAACAAATCTTTATTGATCACATCCATCAAGGCTGACAAAGTATCTAAACGTTTCGTGTTACACTACATGATATTCATAGCTGGATGCAGTCAGCTATTAACTTGCAGTCAAATTAACTAGACCACTTACTGGACCCTGAAAATGGCTTGATTGTGTAATCAGAAATTGCTATTTATTGTGTCTACTATCAAGCCAGGCGATGACACACTCATCAATCAAACGCCTGGACCAGTCTCGCATTCTACACTGCATTTTTTATGCGACTTCTTGAATTTTTTGTGCGCCTCACAGTTAGAACCATAGAATAAGTTATAGAAATTGGAGTGTCGGCTTAAAAAATGTCAGCATACAGTGAACATTTTTATATAAAAAGATTCAGTTTTTTGCGTAGATTACGTTCCTGTGATACAAAGAAAATATTTGATCAATTTTTAAAAAACTGAGTCTTTGCATATTATTTCTGTGCTTATATACTAACTATTTGCTAGGCCTATCTCAGACTTTAATGCATGAGTAGCATGAAACTGATTAGGTATCAAAAACAATTAAATTTACTAGCAAGTATCCTAATAATAAGGAAATTCAAAAGCCGCATTAACAAGCGCAAGTCTTCATACAAATAGTGAGATCCTTTGCTGCTTCTTGGCTCAAAAATTGGTCAAAATTGAATTACATGAGTTTTGAGTTACGAAGAGAAGCTTTTCTTTCAAGTGATTTATCGGTTGTATTCACAGACACTTATTACAGCATAATACATCGTCGAACTATAGCTACATCTACTAACACAGAAAATAGAGAAACGCTGCAAAACTTGTAGTGAATGCAAAAAGGGCCCATTTTTGCAATAAATGACTTTTCGACACATCACTTCAGCGAAATTTTAAGTTAGCTTCCAATTCTTTTTTAAAATTTAAATGAACACGATAGTCAAAAGATTAACAGATTACTTTTAATAGTCTTGTGCAAAAGTGGACGCTTTTGGATAAAGGAAACTTATATGCAATCTAAGCGAAAATAAGAAGTAAAATCCCACAAAAATTAATTATGGCGGTATACAGATGCTCATCTATTCACGATTGTCTTTTCGATTTCGTGTATAACCTATCACATGAATACTTTTAGCACGCAGCAATGTATTCCGTAAAGCATCTAAAATTTGATTCTTTCAGGCACAAAGCAACCCTTTTTAATTCAGCAAATCGCAACTGATCCGAAAGTAGGCTACTTTACGCTAAGAATCGCATTAGATTGTCAAAGTGATAACTTGATTTGATGATAGTTGGGATTTTCTGCGCCTGAATCGATCGTAAAGCTCAAGTCAAGAAAAGACAGTAGAAATATAAAAGAGAAAATAATCTAGCAATTAAAGCTTCAAAAACACAATGCATCAGATGAGAATGTCCGTGAGGTGTCTTCCGTAGCAAGCTCTGATTTTATCGAAATCTGTTCATTTCTTGCTGTATTCACGTCGAATTTCAGAGTTCTAGTTTCATGCACTGCCGCGTTATACGAAGGAGAGAGGTGAGAAATCTTCCGTGTGACATCATCCGCATCAGGTTCGGGCTTTATCGACGTCTGTTCAGTTCCTGCTATGCTTGCTTCGAATTTCATGGTTATAGCTTCTTGCATCGTCGTATCGCACGGAGGAGAGAAGTGGGCAACTTGGGATCTCGTGCTGCCTGCAAGAATGTCTAGATGTTGGTGATAAATCCACAATGGAAACCTTTCTGTAATCTCCGAGTAACGCAGTGAAAGCAGACGTTCACCGTTTGTTGCATTGAAAATCAGCGCCTGAAAAGGAAAATTGAACGACTAACACAATCGTTGCACATGGCATTTGATTATTATGGAAAATAAATACAATGCAATTATCGTCATATGAACAAACTTAGCATTGTCATCAGCATAGAAATTAACAATACCATAGAAAGTCCTAGAATGGAAATTGCATGAAAATTATGGCACACGCCGGGGGAACTTAGTTGGGGCAAAATGCAAATTTTACGAACTGGTTTTCCTGTTTTCTGGTTGGCATTTACTTATATCAAGCAAATTTGTGATCTGGATTGTTGCTCCTTGTCCAAAGATTATGTGCACAAAAGCAATAATGAATTTACAAAATACTACAGCGACAGGATGAAAAAGAAGGAAAATCTTTAAAAAGTTCTGTACGCTCATCATTTTGAAATATCGCTCCTATAATCTGTCAAGAGTATAATCAGACACATGTGCAACTTGTAATGTCGATTTACAGAACTTGCATTACTTCTGCTTGAAATCAGAGGCTAAGAAACCTTCGGGTTTAAACGGTTCCCCTGTTCTTTACATTTGAACAATTTTCAAAATCTTTGCATACTTTCGAATATCAGCTGCCAAAATATCATCAAACTGTTTCACATAAGTCATTCAATGATCAATTGAAAAGATCCAGCGACATTCTATTTATCTGAGAAATGATAGTACGTAAAGAAGCTTTCAGTGTGCTTATTCCAGAAAAGCACTGTTTCTTAACTGCTTGACCGAGAAATTATCCAATAATTAGAAATTTTATCGGTGAATTCTTGAGATGTTCTTCCAACCAGTACAGCGACCACTTTCAATATGACTCTGAACCAAATTTTTATTCGTATTCCAGTGTTGAAAAATTGCATAATAGTTGTGAATGACTGGCACAAATAGACACAGTATATTAATCCATGGAATAGTAGGCTATTTCACATGATACAATACCACCATCTCACTAAAATTCTCTTCATGAGGATCCTGTGATTCGCTGTCAACAATTTCGACAACCAACTCGGCAAATAGTTTGACTATGACATAATGTTTTAGATCGAATCTGATCTACAAACCATAGATTTTTCCATGTGCCATCATTGTATATTTAGGCAAGATATCAAACTTCCATTCTAGTGTCCTATCATCTACTTCTATGGTCATCAGAAGTAACGTCGTCAACGTATCTGATCCACATCTTAGGACAGGGTATGGACAGAGGTATACAACGCTCCCAAAGAAGATCTTCAAAATGTGTCCTAAGTAAGCTAGCAGCCAACGGCCATAGCTTGGTTCTATGGTATCATCCCGAGGAGGACTTGGATGGATTTCTCTCCATTCTCTCACTCGCACAATTAAATTCAGCATGGAAGTGGATCGGTCCTTGCCTTTCCTCTAGTATCTGAGGTGACACAGCATGCAATGTTGCTGAATGACGTCGCTGATGTTGATGACCTTGAAATTACAGACAGGGAGCTCTTGTGGAGAAAAAGAATAATCAAGTAGGTCCGATGGACACGACGCCTTCAGAGTTCCAACAGAACGAAGCATTAGTTGAGTAATTCTTGGACATTTTGGCTTATCGATTATTGTGTCATTTTTTAGTCGATTCTCTAACTCTAAAAACCTTTTTCTTATTCATTCGTGTTACTTAGATCATTTTGAATTAATGTGTTGGTCTGACTAGTCTTCTAGACCCAAGGAGATCTTGTTCTAGACCTTTGTATCTTATTGTTCAATAGCTATAGCTTCTACGACACTCATAGACACTATATCGGTTCATTTCATTGACATATGGATGATATTCGTTCAAGAGTACTATGCATCCATAGATAGTTGAAGACATAGATTAACTCAATAATTCATAGACATCAAGCTATGATGTCTTTGGGCTCTGTCAGGGACTCCAATGCCTTCTCTGGACAAAGACATTGATGAAACGACCTGTCGACGAAAAGACCTGTCGATGAAGTGACAATCTTATCCACTTATTGTGTCGTGTGATCGGCCTTGCTAATAAGAACTTTTGACTTTCAGACCTTTACGCTCTAGGCTTGTTTCCAGCAGTTGAAACGAAGCTTCGACGATTCGATAAAATCGACAATTATGACCAAATCGTCAGCATAGAGCAGTTCCCAAGGACAAGCCAAGGCGGAAATCTTCTGAGATGGCTTCCATGACGATGACGAAGAGGATGGGACTGAGGAACATTGATAATAATAATAACTTTATTAGGTCTCAAAAGTCGTTTGACATTCATTGAGCACTGAACATGAAAACACAAGAACATACAATAAAGAGAAGAAGAAACTATGAGAGAGAAGGAGAAAGTGAAAAAACAAAAAACTAAAACGGAGATATATACTCTCTAACAAAAGAAACCTACCAGGTAGATTTTCGAAATTTTTACAATGTTGAAAGCGTTCAATTTGACTTAAAGGCACATAGATATATGATACTCTATATTAATGCTTTCCCATAGAAAATCAATTAAATCGTTTATTGCTACGTAGTCTGCTATTGTGAGGCATCTCTTGTGAAGCGCACACCCATGGATGAAAACTGCATTACTTGATCAGATTATTTCAGATAAAAGTGCGTTTATGGAAAACATGAAACAGCAACTTCCAAGCAAAAATTTATTAATTAGGCAAAGATAAGGTTAACAAAAGAGTCAGTAGCGAGTATGACCTCCTCGGGCATCAACAGCTGCACAACGCCTTCTCATACTGAGTACCAGTCGTCTCATGAAAGTCTGTGGGATGTTGTTCCAAGCTGCACTCAAGCATGTCGCGATCTGATTTAGAGTTGTCGGAGGATGTTGAAGAGCGCGAACATGACTGTCGAGATGATCCCACACGTGCTCGATGGGATTAATGTCAGGAGAATGGGCTGGCCAAGGACTCAACTGATCGATGCTTGTGTCGTTCAGGAAGCTCTGAGTTGAACTCGCGCGATGAGCAGGTGCGTTGTCTTGCATGAAGATAAGACCAGGTCCATGTTGCTCCATGAAAGGAAGAAGATGAGGCTGCAGAATTTCCGCGACATACCGGGACGATGTCAAGTTGCCTTGAATGCGGATGAGTGGAGTGCGGTAGTTCGCCGACATTGCTCCCCACACCATGACGCTTCCTCGCCCAAAGTGTGCGGCTTCTTGAATGCAGCAGGCCTGGAATCGTTCTCCTCTTCGTCGGTAATAGTGTTTTCAAAACCGGATACCGGATATTTTTTAGTATTCGAAAACCGGTTTTTGCAGACAGCTTTGTTCAATGCTCAGTCAATCAGAAACTTTACTGTAATACTTGCTTATCATTCGATCATTAAACAGCAGTCTCTCACAGTAGTCAGAGTCAGTGCAGCACTACTATTCAGCGTCTTCCACGTGTATTTTGCTTATCTACTGACAGGAATCTTCCCAACTAGAGAGCGGTAGTATGACCTCGAACAATTCAAAAATATACTTGGCCGTGATCGTCCCTGACAGACTGACAGTGAAGTGAGGAGTGAGGACCAATCACACAGTCAATCTTCCTCATCTTAGTAATGATGATGACGTCAACACAAGCGCATCGATAATGACGCTTTCAAAAAAAGCTTGCACCAACACTCTGACTAGTAGATCACGCACTCGTAGTTGAACCATGAGCAAACCTTCATCGAATCGCACCCGTAAGTCGACTGTGTGGAATCATTTTGATAAATTGTTGTCGTCGTCGCAAGCACAATGTAATCGTTGTGGGCGCAACCTAAGCTTCCGCGGTGGTTCTACGAGTAGTCTTCATAATCACTTGCGTCAAGTTCATGGCATCACATCTTCTGTAAATCTGACCGAAACAGAAACTGAATCGTCGGATAGTGTTTCAGCCGTTGCCATCAAGAAACCTCGCTTACAACAATCATCGATATATAACTTCGTGAAAAAAGAAAATTAAACTGGAAACCGGTTTCCGGATAGTTAGAATAAAAAATCCGAAAAACCGGTTTCTTGGAAAACCGGTTTTTTTAGAAACACTAGTCGGTAAACACGAACCCTTGCATCATGCCGCTCCAAAAGGAATCTTCACTCATCAGAAAAGACAACTGATTGCCACTGAATGAAATTCCAACGAAAGTCTGCTCGAGCCCACCTCAGCCGCTCCCGGATATGATGGGATGATAAACGCCATCGTTGGGAAGGTCGGTAAGCGCGTATGTTTACTTCCCGTAGACGTCTCAAAACGGTCATGTTACTGATCCGTCTTCCATCACGTCCCCGGAAGTTGTCGGCAGTTGCTTGTGCTGTTCTGAAGCGATCACGTAGATGTGCCAGCCGAATGTACCGATCTTCCTTGTGGGACGTCACACGCGGTCTCCCAGTCCGTGGTCGGTCATTCGTGCTCCCTCTAGTCCTCCCTCTATGCTGCAGATCTCTTATTGTTGCCCTACACACGTCAAAGTGGCGTGCAACTTCAGAGATAGACCAGCCAGCAGTCAAAAGGCCAATCGCTTGGTTTCGTGCGTCTTCTTTCAGTTGTGGCATCTTTCCAATCGATGCAATAGCCTGTTTTTTAAATACCTGCTGACTGACAGAACTCGATTATCGAAGTTCAATTCATTTCGTCAAAATGCAGACCGTGAAATCATGAAATCGTCATTTAACAGAAGGCTATTGTTACGAGGCATCTTGTGTGTTTATTGACCACGACCTACCTCACACTGCTTGTTAAGACTGCATGAATGCAGACATGTACCTGAAGTCAAATTGAACGCTTTCAACATTGTAAAAATTTCGAAAATCTTCCTGGTAGGTTTCTTTTGTTAGAGAGTATATATATAATACTAAAGCGGATGAAGGAATTTGAAAGTCTCGTTGACCTTGCTCTAGGTGGTCGCAGCTGTCGATGATTACGAGTAATGCGTGTTGCTCTACAATCGAATAATTCTCTGAGCGGATGGTCGGAGCACTGTTCAATTTGTCGAAAGAGGTAAGTACACATGCTGTTGCCAGCGGTAGAGATGGTAGTGAAATTAGAGTTGCCTATAATACGGAAACACTTGCGCTCGAGACGCACAAGCCTTGCGAAAAGTCTGTACGGTAAATTACAAAAACTCGGAAATGCATATAAGAGTACGGAGCGAACCAAAGACGTATAAGCTTTATAAATCAGGGCAGATGGACAACTTGATTTTCGAAGATTCCTGAGGACAAATATTCTCTTTGATGCTTTCTTGATAGCCAAGTTGACATGAACGTCCCATTTTAAATCAGATGAAAAGGTTACACCCACGAGGCGTACACTGTTCACTTGACGTAGCGGAGTTCCATCATCAACGGTGACCGTAGTTAAGGATAGGCCTTTGGTGTTGATATCCATCACACAGCACTTAGATTTATTGATTGGAAGGTGGTTATTGAAGGACCAATCGATGAGGCAGTCCCATTCACTTTGCAAAAGATCATCTGAATCCTCTCGAACAAAATGTAAATAGGTAATATCATCTGCATACTTGATAATGAATGTATTCTGATGAATAGGACGTAGGCTGTCGGTGGTCAAACAAAAGAGAATTGGTCCCAAAACGTTGCCTTGAGGGACTCCACTCTTCACACGGGTCCAAGAGGACATAGCTGCATTGATGCGCACTCGCTGCCATCTATCAGAGAGGAAGCTGGTAATACACCCATTGATTCTGTCAGGTAGTCCAAAACGGGATACGGAGAGAATGATGGACTGGTGCGGTAGCTTATCGAAAGCTTTGCTGAAATCCACGGTCATGAGTCTAACAGCGCCTGAGCGTGCGTCAAGAAACCTGACGATTCGGTGACGCGGAATGTATGCAAACTGGGTGCAGTCAATTTTATCGCTGATGCACCGGAAAATATATTTGTGGAGAATGATCTTTTCGAAAACTTTAGATAGTATGGGAAGAATTGATATCGGTCGGTAGTCACTTACTACGGTAGGATGAGATGATTTCGGGATCGGAGATATGTCAGCATACTTCAGAGCTTTCGGGAAGTATGCGTGAGCAAGACAGTCGTTGAACAGTATTATTCATATGAACAGTATATATTCACTGTAGACCAACTGTCACAGTGAATTCTTCACTGCAACGTAATCCTTTTGAGTGTCTGTACATCGATTGCACTAGTCGCATGAGCCACTCGTCAATTCTCAATTTTCTCATTGCCCACGACATGATCGCTCGTGGCTCACGACCGAAGGACGTCTCCATATCTACGAATGCGAGGTAGATTAGCTCCTGCTTAAGTATTTTTCATGCAACTGACGGACGAAGATCGCACCGGTTGTGCTCTTACGGTTAGCATTATGAATTCGAAGTGCATAGAATCGATAGACGTCTGTTCTCTGATTAGAGTGTCAATTATGCATTCATTGGCTTTCTGTACATGATCTTCAGGCCTCGATAGTTATCACATTCCAGTGAGTCATCTTTTCCTTTGAAACAGTTGACCAAGCAAGAAGGATTCCATTCCTGTGGAACTTTGGCTTCATGGATAGTGGTGTTGATCAACTTTGTAATTATTTCAATAGTGACTTCTCCGGCACCTAACATAATTTCCAACACGATCCCCTGGAGGGCCTGGCAATTCCAGTTCTCTGAGCGGCCAAGGTCCGAAATTTTCGGTAATTTTATATGATTCCTTTATCAAAGACATGCACGTGCACCAAAAATGTAATCCAATTTCACCATAATACTTGCGCAGCATGCGTTATAAATGCGATGATGATGTATCTTGACATGTACAAGATGGTTGAATTCAATCGGACATGTTGTCAAACTATTCATCTTAGATCACAGTGTTGGGGTATCTCTAATACCTTGGATTTTGCTCTGGTGGGGAAGGCACCCAGAGGCAGAATTCTGAAGATATGAAGCCTGCCTACTCTCTCACTCACTCACTAGCCGTTTACAGGCTCGTTTTCCCGCCTGTAGGAGTCGGGCCCGCGAAGATGACCTCTCCATTGTCTTCGGTCGGTGTACGCCATGTCCGGTATGACGCGTTTCTTCAAATCTCTTGCAACACTCTCCAGCCAGGTCTTCCGTTTCGATTTTAACTCCACACATTATGCGTCTTTGGTGCCCATGTTCCGCTGCCATAAGTCTGCCTACTCCATCCGACACAACTATCGGTGAAGTAAACTAAGAAATACTGACTTATGAAAAAGGTTTATTTGCTTTTGATCAAAATCTAAAAAAGCTTAGATAAAGGACAAATTCGTTGCGTTCCAAAAAATAGCGCAGAAACCCGCTAAAGCCAAAAAAAGTAGCGCAATTAGTGCAACGGTGGTCACCATCGCATCAAAACGGACGGTGATTGACTTCTGATGTCCACTCTTGTTTTACTTGAAAATATCCTGAGCCGCCAGTACCCGTGATGAAGTTTCTTTCTACCCGTACCCGCGGCTGCTGGTATACTCACAGGTCATTAATTGTGTACACAATATCGCAGAATGGAACACGGAGAAAAATGAAAGGAAAAATCGTGGAGGAGTGAGTGAGGGATAATGCTATAGTACAGAATAACCGAGTCAAAGCTGTAATGGCTGGACAAGAAATGACAATGAATTTCGGTTTGATTTGCGGCCAATCCTGCATTTATGGCGAAGTATTTCGGCATGCGAAGTACACATGAAACTCTTTTTATGTTCCGGGTCAAGAAAACAATCAGATCAGCTTTTACTGATGCATGTGATCACCAATAGGTTAAATATATACAACAGCATATAATTAATATCACAAATATATTATTGAATAAAAATTGTGAACATCTGCAAACATGCAAAATACGTTCAAAATTTTTTTTGATGTTAGTATTATATTAGGAGAGTTATTACTATTGAATGTTTGAGTTTCACATTAAGCTGACGCTTGTATATGATACGTTTGGCATTTCTTATCAAAGTTGCTCGATAATGAAGCATTTTATGTAACTGATAGACACATTTACAAAGAAAAGGAAAAAACCAAAAATATGATTAAAATCGCAGCCTGAGGCCACTGATGATATATAAAATGGAAGCGTCTACGGTAGCCAACCTACCCCAGGCTGAGATAAATCACCGACTACGAAACAATCTTCTCTGCTTTCGATCCATCGAGGACGCAATTGTTGGCTAATGTTTGGAGATTTATGATTGCTTTGACTGATAATGCCATACGGTTGACTGCTTAACAAAATGGAATCCGTGTCATAAATGTAGATATCTTCACCACTTGCACTGGCAAGTAGGCGAGAGCCACCATTAGAAAATTCACACCAAGTTGTTGCGCGTCGTTGGTGCAAAATTTGGAGCCAATATTTAGAGTTTCGAAGATCCCAGAGAACGACTTTTCTGAAATTCAGAAAATATGCAGATGCTAATTGAGGCTGAATATGCTTTACTAATATCCGATATACAAATAATAAAAGTACATCATGAAATTATTTTTATTTCGAATGCAGGTTGACTTACTAATTTATGATTGAAACTTGATATGATGCTAAATACATATTTTGCTGATATCGAAATTCAATAAATTGCATTAATGACAATTGACATTTTGGCCTAATTCAGTAATTCAGCAGTATCTAAAGGCTCAACACTTAGCAAGATGGTGTATATATCTACCACATTATGCACGCAAGATTACCAATAAGGAAAAGAAGATGACCAACAACACAATTATTGATCAACATTACAGGCACTTAGTGATACATTTAAATCAATTTTTAATAATGGAGAAGTCGACTTTGTTGTCCGAACAGCTGCCCTCCTCTTGCAGCAAGGTATGCAGCGAATAAGTAATTGCAAATAACACATCGGACAAGCCCTACACAAGTAAGGATCTTGGTGCTCACTACTTATACTGCCGAAATACAGGAAGTGGCGGTCTATTACAGATGACGTTCCATTTTTCAAACACTTCGACAGGGAAGCGGTCTATTACAGTTTTTACGCTGTATACATAATTATATTTTACTTTAAGAACAGCATGTTAAAGAATTTGTTGTATTAGAAACACTGAGAAAGGCCATTCTTGTATCCCATATACAAAGTGACACATTTCACGAGGCGTCCACTCCGCATGGTCAGGCCATACTGAAAGACGCACAACCTAGAGACACGTGGATAATGAATTGTCCAAGGAATGTTTTTTAACCAGCTCCTAGACACGGCATATAGTAAACGACCAAAGATCTTCTAAAGCAGAAGAAGTCAACGACTCACACTATGAACAAAACACTCGATAAAAGTGTTCAGATTTGAAAATTTCAGTTAGCGCAAAAATTCTGATTTGTACAGACTTGCAACGTTCAAATACAACACATGGTTGAACATTTCTTATTGGAGCCATATGATACGTGCATGCGCTTATTGATTCAGAGTTTTGTCATTTCTTCTTGAAATTACACAATATGTGCGCCTAGCCGTCAACATGAAAATATTATTTCTTAGGCCAAGCAATACATGAAATCATGGTAACAATAAATAGCACTATTTTATGGGCTAAATACTTGCAATTGCGAAGATTTATGGCAATATAGGATCTGACCTCATCTGACCTCTCGCATGAGCCGCTTTCGGAGTGTGTCGATGAGCTGAAGGAGTGCACCTATGAAGTCAGGAGTGCGCTTGAGACAAATGAGAGCGCCTTTGAGCCTAGGAGTGCGCCTATCAGCTAATTTAGTGAGCCAATGAATTAGAGGAATGCGTCTGTGAGTTATGGGAGTTCGCCTCAGCTAAAGAAGCGCGTCTGAATTTAACCTATTTCTGCTCGTTGTATGAATTAGCAGGAGTTAAATTTCATAATTCAAATTATGTTGTCCCTGGGTGTGTGGAAACAACAAAAGCACATCCAATTGAAAAATCAATCACTATTTTTTATGATGTCGGATGGGAACAGTGGGCATGAAAGTCACCATGAAAATTGCATCTAACCATTGACAGTTTTAAACAGGAACCTGCAAATTAACATTGCATTTTCTGGTGATTTGCGGCTTCTTGTGACAATTCAGCAAGATTGTTTCTTCTAGTTCTAAGACATGACAAGTAGGATTTTTTCTGACACCCATTTTCTAACACATAACGAGATCGAATGATTTTTCTGAAATTTGACTTGAAGTCTTCCTTTCGCGTGGATAAAACATCCTATGGGGTGATTGAGGCACGGTTATTTATGCCCACATTTCGTGCTATATCCACACGTGTTCCATTGATTTACAGAGCAACATGCTATTTTTTCTATAAATGATGATTTTGCAGCCGGTTGGCTGACACATAAATTGAAATATAGTATTGTAGTTTCCCATGTTCTGACATACATGTTCTCGGCCAAGAAATTTGAAAACCAATAATGATTGTAGAATTTCTCTTGCAAAACTTCGGGCTGCAAGAAACAACGGAAGGGGTGCAGGGGAGTTTATGCGAACTTGAAAGTTGTCACGGGCACCTGAGAAATCGGTGAGAATCCCAAAGCTGTGAATGGGGTCCGTAAGGGATTTAATGAAACTTGTGAGAGGTCCTGCGAGAATTATAATGACACCTGTTGCTTTCGTGAGTCGTCTGTATAATTGACCACGAAATGTTTGATGGCACATTATGTTCATAAGCACATTTGGGCCACTCGAGAGATGATGACGCGCCAATAGACTTGATGCTGAAGGAGACTCAGCGTTTGGGAGCTTTCACCCGTGCCTCAATACTCTCAGCAAACAGATGAGACGTCAATATTCTCAGCAATCTCTCTAGAAAATTGAAGAGACTAAGTGATAGAAGAAGACTGTGTGAAGCAACATCTCGGCTGACGGAGAGCGGCTGCAGCTCATTAAAAGGTTTCCACCCATAAGATTCTTGACACGTTTCTCAACCCGTTCGAGGAGGTTACGATGTATATGTGGGGCACCGGCGCACAGATGGCAACAATACTCGGGGTTGTCACTACCGTGGGGCGAATAGTTGACTTGTAAAGATAGCAGACAATGAAGAAAGCTCTTGGCACGATGGAGGCTACCAATGCGTTGAATTACCTGCTTGCTGATGGACTTGAGGTACGGTTTCCATGACAACTCTTTGGTAACCGCTAATCCATGGAAAGAGATGGAATCTTACTCATGATCCCATTCTCTGACATCTAAATGCTGTGTTGATCATCATCTCCTTGATATCGTGAGTGCAGAAGCCTGCTAGTTAGTCGGAGCACGGTCACAAACCTCTAATAATAAACATTTCGACAAGGTAGAACCCAAAGAACTATAAGCTTCAGACGACAAAGCCTTATTGTGACTCCGTTTTCACCCATTCACCGCTTTGAGGCCGCAGGTTGTATAGGAAAGTTTACGTGGAGGGAGGTCGCCTTTGAAGCAGCAGAACGAATACGAAATATCATGGCACCAATGAGCTGTCTCTGTATATCATCCATTGTTTTTAGTCAACTAAGCATACTTACGTTCGCTCCTTCGATTAACTGTAATTACTGAAGTGCAACAACAAAACATTATCCGGAATCATGCTAGCATTTCGCTGTTCTCATTAATCGATATTTTCCGGTTTCCAGCCCTTCCTCTTCATCGCACAGTCGTAACAAGCAACAGATCAGGAAACCATGCCATGCCCTGGGCCAGCGGTTCTCAAGGTGGGCGCTGGCGCCCCCTGGTGGGCGTTCGCCACTTCCAAGGGGGCGTTGGATACGAAGGAGGCGTCAAGGGGGCGATGTGCTTGAGCATATCTTGAGCTGTCTATGCGGCATGCACACTGTACATCTTCAAAGTAAGCGCTCTGTGCATATATATATTTATTCACAGCGCTCATTAAGCGAAAAAACCCTGAATCTCTATCACTTCGTCAAAACCACTATATCAAAACAGATAACATAGATGTGACAATGAGATGTCCGCCAGTAGCAATTTAGTGGAAGTCCAGCTTCGTTTCTCTGTAAAGTCACGTGACTGCATTGCACATCACTTTGCAATGTGAGTCACTACTGCTCATCGATTGAAAACACGAGCGATTGAGACACACTGAGTGAACGTCTTTTTCGTCAACTTTGTAGTGATAAAATAAAAAGAAGACTTTCAGCAATTGTGTTGCACACTGAAGTGAGATGGCTCTCAAAAGGAAGTTGTCTCGATCATTTTATTATTAATGATAGAATTCCAACTTGACTTGATTTGTTTTTGAAAATCAAATTTTCCAAAACTGGTGAGCCTTTCTTCTGAATTGATAACTGTGTAAAGCTTCACTTTTTTGCGAAGAGACAAAGCGGTTCGTACTGTCATTTCCAACTTCGTGCTGGTCGAGACAGGACCTTTCAAGACTACAAAGTAAAGGCTGCAATCGCATGGATGTTATACAACGACGTGACTTGCGCCTACATTTGTAAAAATTGAGCTTGATCTTGCAAAACGTTACCAACCTCAGGGATCGCACTGACAGCCCTACTATACTTATTTTTTATGCAAACTTTATATAGTCAATGAAGCATAATTGAATTTACTTATTGAAGTATTGCTTTTATTCTACAAGTTGCCGGAAGCCTTTATGAAATAACTTTTAGATGAAAAGTAAAATCATTGATTCAAAGAATAAAAAATGTAATACTTTTATTTCAAAGATGATAAACTTGACATTTTATGTACCAGGTAATATGATGTATAAATTCAAGAAATTGAGGAGCCAAAATTTGGCCATGTATAGGCCTTATACCGTGACTAATTTCATGGGGGCGCTGGACGTTTTACGAGATGAAAAGGGGGCATTCACAAGGAAAAGGTTGAGAAACACTGCCCTAGGCCACTGACTTTTACATCGTATCATATCGCCACAATCAAAGCAACGATAAGCATGTCGTTAGAGAGGATCAGAACGATGGGAAGTCACCCTCTTAAGAATTAAACAAAGATATCTCAAACTTACCCATCGCCAGCTGCAGCGGCTATTAAACATTGCTGTTTGAGAGGATGAACACTGATAGCTTTAATCATAACATGTTTATCCTTTTCCCAGCCACATAGTAGTTCTAAAGAGCGCGCAGTCCTGAAACAAGATAATGAATCAACTGAGGAATAGCTAATGTCGAAACATGTCATGTTAGTCAACATCAGAGGCGGTGATTGCCCGTGAACAATCATTTAGACTGTTTCATAATCTATATAAATAACTATATATATATATTCGCATGCAAAAGGACAACAAATGAGATTCTGAATACATCAATTCATGGTGACCGGGCACCACTGAGTTAGGGAATTTGCTGACACAGGGCACAGGATATGTTATATACAGAGATGAGAACGCGGTGTGACAAAAAAGTCAGGAGGATCTCTTCTAGGGCCAGTAATCCAAGAGATCCTTCGATTGCCACAATTCCTTCAGATTCGAAGAATTCAGATCATTGCGCACAGGTTTTCTCCATAATATTGGTCCTTCCGATCATTATCAAAGAAAATAGCAGGCGCACGAAAACTAGTTCACCTGATGATTTTACCATCCTTTTGTCAGCATTCCCCATGCATGGTGCATACACTGGATGATAATCAGACAGCGATGTGTGTTTTGGTGTGTGCGAAGTGATATCACAGCATGTACGGAACTCACTCGGTGGCTGGTGTCCAAAACCGACGGACATTGTTTGCCATTCGAGAAGGAGCAAGTTGTCTAATTCTGTGATGTGCCATTTCGATGTTGAAGGACAGATACGTAGGTCACTTAAGAAACTTCTAGAAACTGAAGCGAGCAGACATCGCTGAATAGAAACTTTATATATATATCAACAAATTTTAATAAGCTATCGGCCAATCCCGCACTCATGAAATATTTCATTTGATAGTCGATTAGTAATGTGCTGTACGTTAAGAAATGCATGTGTATATAGCAGTTAACCGGTTAAAAACATGCATCCAGGGTCTGAAATAGCTACGACTTATGTTTTTCTATGCATGTGGTTTAGGTCAGCAAAATTTACTTGGTTTGGTATTTAGAATGGTTTTTATTGATTTATTTTTCGCGTTTCTGGTATAGTCGTGACCGGAGCAGAGAACAAAATCTTTACCGCCAGAAGAGTCTCCAGATGGCTCCATATATATCGATATTTGGAAGCAGTAATCTATGCGTAGTTCCCATTCGGGCTTGGGTGGTCTTCTTGTCACGATTTACTGTAAGGTTTTGGAACTTATCCCTTAGCTCAGTCATTGACCTTTATTCAAAATACCAACGAAAACTCTGATGCACATTTTTTGTCAGTAGCAGCGTTGGTAGACCTTCTGTTAGCATGATTTTGGACTGATATCTTTCCTGAACTTGGTGTGGATGAAGGCGTAAAAGTAACCTGCAGTGCCAAATTGTGCTATTCTTGCTCAGATTTTTTATTGTTCAAAAAGTTTTGCACTTGTAAAATTTCTTATAACTTATGTAACTGATAACATCAAGATCAATGATTATTTAGACATGACTTTTTTAGCAAGATTCACAACTTTAATTACATCATTAGAGGCTGCATTATTTGTCAATTTGCCATATTGCGGGTCTGTTATGTAGCATGTAAGTACGTTAGGAAACACGAAAAACAGAAACATTTTTTGCCGATCCCTGTCGATTGATTGCGAGTTTATACTTGCGTGTACAAATTAATTTTTTGTCAACCCAACGACTTCGGTGTGAATAGACACAAATTTCCTTTTATAAGATGCAACATTGCTGATTTGAAAAACTTTATCATTAGCTATGCCACGGTAAGCAACGCGTCAACGACATAACTATCGCCTCACACATATCACTGACACGAAACGAAGCAAATTTATGAAGTAATGAACATTTTATCCACATGTTATGCAAGCATATTGGTTATTTCAACCAAGATCCGAAGACATTTAATAGAAATGGTGGACTTAATAAAAGTCAGTAATATCAGTTGAAATCAAGAAATCATGCTCATTTAGCTTAGTGGTAAAAAATCACAAAATGGCATTCCCGGGCAATTTGAGGGCTAATTGCCTATTTCGCTAAAATTTAGAGGCGATTCCCGGGCCCCAACAAAATTCCCATGCGATTCCCGGGCTCGGCCGCCACCCTGTTATACCTGATTGTAGCTGAAAAGTCCACGTCTTATTGTATGAAACGTACCCTAGACAAAGTATCATAGTTGGGCACAATCCGTTAACTTCCTTAACTATTTTTTACTTTTTAACTTTCTAAAAAAAGTTAACGATTAGTTTAACTTCCACTACTCTCATGGAAGTCCGTTAATCCGTTAACTTTTTTAATAAGTATGCGGCTGAGAGCTCAGTTCATGATGTCAAATCAACTATACATACAAGGTGTGACAATTAAATACCCGGAATTATCAAATAACTTCTAAACAATCAGTCTTTTCACTCTGGTTCTTTGAACCTAGTTCAATGTTAGTTTATTGAATGAATAACCAGTGACAGTCATTTCAGATATCACTGTTGAATGGTTTGAATGCTTCTCATTTCAGACATACTTAAATCGTTTCCGCGGATTTCACATGTCAATGAACTGTGAAAGCGTCATGACTGGCAACATCAAAGAGCAAAGAATTAACATCAAGTTTTGTGTTAAGCTGGGTAAAACGGCCACTGAGACGTTGAATTTGTTGACCCAGGTCTATGGTGACGAATCGTTAAAGAAAACAGCCGTGTTTTCTTGGCACAAGCGCTTCAAAGAAGGCAGAGAAGATGTTGATGATGATGAGCGACCAGGACGACCGGTGACCCATCGAACAGAGGAAATGGTTGACACTGTGCGGAATCTTATCAAATCTGATCGTCGTCTTACTGTGAGAATGATGGCCGATGAATTGAATCTTTCTCGAGAAACAGTTAGAAAGATCCTAACGGAAGATCTGCAGATGAGGAAGCTTTCTGCAAAGATGGTGCCTAAGGTTCTCACTGCAGAACAGAAGGAACGTCGTCTGGAGGTGTGCATGGACCTGTCAACACGATTTCAAGAAAACGAAGATCTTGTCTCGAGGATCGTTACCGGTGATGAGACGTGGTCCTACCAGTACGATCTGGAAACAAAGCGACAAAGCATGCAATGGTGTTCACCTGGATCTCCGAGATCAAGAAAAGCTCGAATGTCTCGGTCGAAAATCAAGACAATGCTCATCTGTTTTTTCGACAGCACAGGAATCGTCCATAAGGAATTCGTGGAGCAGGGAACAATCGTCAACTAACACAAGTACCTAGAGATTCTGAAAAGGCTCAGGGAAGCAGTACGCCGTAAACGCCCGTTACTTTGGTCCGAAGGATGGATCCTCCATCACGATAACGCTCCAGCACATGCAGCACTCAGTGTTCGGGAGTTTTTGGCAAGCAAGTCCATCACTCTTCTCGATCATCCTCCATACTCGCCAGACCTTGCTCCATGCAATTTTTGGCTGTTCCCAAAGCTTAAGTCTGCTTTGAAAGGCTCGCGGTTTGAAGATGTGGGTGACATCCAAGACAGTGCAATTAGAATCTTTAATGCAATCCCAAGAGACGATTTCGTTCAATGCTTCGACCAATGGCAGCATCGTATGTCGAAGTGTATTGCTCAAGATGGACACTATTTTGAGAATTTTTAAATAATGAACGTTTTCATTTGTTCGTAATGACTCATTCTTTCATATTATTATACTCGTGGATTAAAGAAACTCGTTTTAAAAATGCTAGAATACTATTCCGGGTATTTAATTGTCACACCTTGTACAGACTTTTGAAGGCTTAGTTAACTTGCTTCACCTTCGTTCATCATGCACTCTGATAACAACGCGCAGCGTCATACAGAATTCGCATCGGTATTTGCTTGAAACTATTCTCTTCACACGATGAGGCAGACCGTGTCACGGGCGCAGTCATAGAAGGTCACAAGAATCGATTCTGCTCCCCAATGCGGTCTCATTTCATCTCCGCGCACGCGCCGAAATACGATTTTAAAGTTAACATAAAATTTAACGAAATAACGTTTTAACTTTAACTTCAGCTACTTTACTACCAAATTAACGGATTATTGTTTACGGAACTACATTTTTTAATTAACGGAACTAACTTTCTTTTTAACGATGCCCAACACTGCAAATTATACTTAATAGCGATATGACTCAAGGGATTTTAATGTGATGTTGAAGTCGTAAAACCTGTTGAATTTGCAGAAATCATTCAATCCTGTGCAGAGGGATTATTTGCAGCTGGTTAAGGACAACACTAATACATCGGATGAATGGCCAAGCGATATAATGGCCACAAAACCATATTACTTGTGCTCATAAATAGATCAAGTGATTCTGTACAGATTGATCAATTTAGGTTTGAAATGATAGCGAAGTTCGATGATAGGCTCTTTTTCAAGTGAGTGTTCGCAATATTTTGGAAGCGGTTTCTCGTGGTGCGATGTGAATGCGGTGATGCGGTTTCTCGTGATGTGAGCGAAAATACCTGATAATTTCAAAGCATCTGATCCTAATTTTGCGTGCGATAGTAAATATGTAAATAATTGCTCAGAAAATTAAAACAATTATGCTGCTAGCTTGCATATTTCAATAAATTATAATCATATCACATTGTCTAAGGTATTAATAAACCGATACATTGCTTCGAAAAAAGGAATTGGAACAAGAGTAATCTTGATCATCATGCAAAACGTATAGCTGAGGCAAAGAAACAGAGGACAATATGAAATGAGGATATACAAAAAGGCTGCGCAATAAAAATGCGATTACGGTTACAAAGGAAAAAGCAAAGAGCTGAAAAAAGAGCATTAGGCAATAAGGTTTCCCCTTAGCTCTATAGAGTTGAAAATTTGAAGGATTTTGGTCTATGCATTTCTATAATGTTATCTGGATTGTTAACATTGTATTTTTCGTTAGTTCCACCTTGAATTACAGTCTTCTTGAATTCTTTACACAGTCAGTTTGAATTTCCAATGAATAACACAGTCATTGGTTTTTACTTAGTCATTTTACATTTACACCCCTATTTGTCTATTCACTTTTTATCACCTTACTTTAGTTTTCACTGTTTCTGCACTTATTCAGCTATATTCCATTATCATCAGCACTTTTCTTTCTTCCATTTCCTGTTTTTGATCTTCTGCAGAGCCTTTGGTGATAAGGATCCTCCTCTTCCCCAAAGTCTTGATTAAAACAAGCTGACTGAGATCTATCGTAAAACAATGAAAAAGACCATTCGACTCACATCAAAAAAAGACTGCATGACTGAATATGTATAGCGATAACAGCCGAAGCGATACAGGAAGTTATTTCAAAATCCATTTCCCATTTCAGATGATAATTGTAATGGCGAAAAATGGCATTCCCACAAAACACAACACAGCAAGTATGAGTAGCAAACGTCAAACTGTTTTTCAAATGAATACAAGACCATTCACGTGTGTTAGACAAAACCAACATGTAGACTTTCCTTTCCAGCTTTCGACTTTTTACTCTACAACTTCCGAACCAAATCAATGTCCGAATCACACAGGTCTATTGAGGAACGACAGCAGAGAAATTAAAACATCGAGGGAACTTCTCTTCCTATTTCCTCACAAACTTTTTCCATCCATTCGCTGTTCCCAGATCAACATTCTGATCAGTATACAATATAAGCTTGCACAAACCAGTTTCAGCATGATAATAAAAACCAACACACCAGTCATATTCTTCTCCAGAACATTCCACAGCGCAATATTTGACTTTCTTCACATCAGTAACATCGTGTGTACATCCTCCTTCTCCTGCATAGTCATAAGGGTCAGAGAAAACAGCAACGGGAACCGGTCGAAAATTGTACGATCGCTCAGTTTCCCATGTGGACCTCAATCCTTCCCTTGGCTGGCACATGGGGATCGGTCGCCCAGTACGTTTGTCTCCACGCCTATGCACGTCCCCAAACTTACCAGAATCATACACTTGTGCGGTGTAATCTCCATTGTAAGGTACCCCTGACTCTGACTCTTGGCCATCAACCCATGCGAGCTTGCTTGAGCTCGGTGTGACCTTGCCGTTGGTCCACCTCCAACCATAGAAACTTCTATTTGTCTCATTGAGCATGTCGGTCAGACCGATGAAGTAAAGATAAATTCCAAATCTTTGGTAATTTAGATTGATGGCATTTTGACCTGTAACCAATTCTCCGTTGAATGTACCACAGTATCGCTGAGAGTCGCACCAGCTGACTTTGATACTGGGGTTCCAGCGAAGACAAACGCCGTGCTTGAGTGAGAATGGACTTGGGCAAGCATTTACTATATTGACAATGGAAATTAAGATGACGACAAATTCGATGATAACGCATAACAACGACATTTTGCGGACAATTGACCAACAACTGCAGGTGTCTGGAGAAATATGCCACTTAGAAGTAAAAGTTGTACTCTTTATTTGGCAAGACTCCAAGAACAACTTTATGATAACGTTCTGTTACAAAGAAAAGCAAAAACAATACATAATGTGCACATTAATCGATCATTGCATCCATGGCGATGTTCTTGTTGATAACTTGCAACAGAAAAATTTGCAGACAGTCTTCTCGATAGCGGTTAATGTAGATGTATTAACGTCAGTGATGTGTCTCCTTGTGCTTCTTCAGCATAGCGACCGCAAGCTTTGGTGATTAGACGATCACTTAGTCAAAGCTTTGCAAGAGTTGTGGAAGTTCTGTTGTGGCAATGTTGCTGTGCAACAGCTGTCAGCATCTTTAAAGCAAATGTCAATGAAACCAAGAAATTCTATTCCCATTGACAATTAAAAGCATCTGCAATCTGCAAGGAAGAGGCTTGAAATATGACACAAAATGATGTGCGTCTGCGAGTATTTCCTGTTTCCCTGTTTCGTCAGACAAACATCAAATTCAAGGGAAAACACATTGAAATTGTGGTATAATTACATTTTCCATCTTTTCCTTGATTAACTGGGAAATATTAAGTATAGAGCCATATTTTTGGCATGAAATGTCTTCTAACAATTTCTGTACATTATCTAGATCCAATATTCAGATTGACATCTAGAAAACTAATTTTTGCCCGATGCAATCGCTCATTAATTATCGGACTTAACTGGTGCCGGCATGGCCGTGAAACTTCTCATTACCAACTTGTGTAGACCGGCACCGGTATGACGGTGCAACTTCACATGACTTGCCTATATATGGCCTGTATAATAAATGTATTTCTATATGGCCTATAGAAAAAATGTGCCTAGGAGGATTTTCATTCATTATTTCATCATCATGCATTCAAGTTATACATTCCTATGCATAAAACACGAAAACTTGTCCATTGATGTAGTAAATGATGATATTAGCAGGATGGCGGCCAAATTTCAAACGTCAAATTCCCGGGCTATTTCATCGAATTTCTACGCTATTTTATATATTAATCAAATATGCCATTCCAATTACACATCTCAAAAATTATCCGCACACTTCTTTAAACTGCTTTTATCATAAAAGTTGCGACATTTTCTGATTGAATTTGCCACCAAATTTTGACGTGTTAGATATTGAAGGATTTTTGACTTTACTGAGCTCAGTCTTTGAGCTTATAAACATGTAATGTTCCTGAATGGCCTGCAGCCAATGAGCCACATATGGGATCTAAATGACTTCATATCGATAGAAGTCCATTTCTTGAACTTTCTAGTGACAAGTACTTCATATTCATTTTTATATCTACTTCATTTTTATCATCTGATTAATAAAATGCTAGAAAGTTGTATTCAGCCGTTTTGTAAGACTTCAATTTTCAAACATGTCAAGTTGAAGCAACAATCATTATAGAAAATAATGATATCAAAATGCACATGTTAATGAAATGGCATGATAATAACACCAAGGTATCAAGAAATATCGACAAGATAAACCAGGAAAACTGTCACACTGGACGAGGACCGCAAAAGCCAGAAGTATTCCATTTTATCATCCTTTTGTTTGCGTAGAAACAATGGGTGTTTGGTAACCGTCAGTCATAAAATCTGTGATATTTCCAGCAAAGTCGGGTGTTATGCTGGAGAATCAAGGTATCTCTATCTTTCTTGATTGGAAGGATAGCGACGGCGGTGCAACGTAGCAATACTACCTCTCTTTCTGTTAGAGACATTACCACCGGATTAAACCATGACAGAAGTTTCTATATCTGGTTTCATATAACTCAATATGATTTTGCATTCCTCCTAATCAAATTATTCATCTTGCTTCTTCTTCGGATTGTATAATTAATTCCGCCAGTTTCTTGTAATTGGTGTATATTGAAATAAAATTCATAACATGCCGATAGCAAATTTCAAAAATCCTAATAAATGCTAATATGAATTTATAACATAATTTATAAAAATATTGCATCTCAAAAGGCTATTTGCTACGTTAGCCTTGCATGCTTGAAAGTTGAAGTCTGAAAAATTGAATAAAAGCAAAAATTAATTGAAAAATATCAAGTCATTAGAATCGGTTGATGAAAATGAAATATATTGTGATCATTAGAATGTACAAAAAATGAATCCTTCCATCGCTGTAAAATCTTTCAGATCTCAGCTCACGGATTGCAAGCCACTGAACAAATGCATGATCACCTGCGCTTGTCTAAAAAAACAGCTAACCGGCTGAACATGTGATTAAATGTGTAGGCCTAATTAAGTTTATTCAGAAAGCTTTTGTGGATCTGATTACTTTCAAAAACAATAGTCTTGTCAATATGAATACATCAGATTTTCAATAGACCATCAGCCAATCCAGCACTCTTGCAAGATTTTATTTGACCGTCGATTAGTAATAATACGTTGCACTTTGTTAAGAAATACATCGCATGTATATCGCGGTTAACTGGTTAAAATTATGCATCCAGGTGCTAAATGCATAGGTCCTATTTTTCTATAATGCATATGGTACAAGCTAGCAAATTTTATATGATTAGTTACTTGGGACGGTATTTATTGATTTATTTTTTCACGTTTCTGGTATAGTCGTGACCGGAGTTGAGAACTAAATCTTTACCGCTAGAAGCTCCAGATAGTTCTACTAGCGACCCGGATATTTGGAAGCAGTGGTCTTGGTTTTTGATTTCGGTGCCCTTTCTGCCATTAGTTACCGTGAAGTTTATCAACTCATCACAGCTTAGATATTGACCTTCATTCCAAATACCATAAAAAACTCTGATGCACCTTTTTGTCTGTGGCAGCGATTGGTAGAATTTTTTGGCATGATTTCGGACTGACATCTTTCCTCAACTTGGTGTGGATGTAGACGAATGAGTAACCAAGAATGCTAAACTGTGCGATTCTCACTCAGATAAATTTTGATTGATCAGGAAGTTTTGCAATTTATGAAATTGATGACGTGAAGATAAAAGATCATTTATAATGACTTTTTAGTATGCACGACTCGCAACTTCAAATACATATCTCTGGAGGCTGCATAATTTGCCATATAATGAGTCTTACGAAATTGCATGTAAGCACGGTTAGAAGCACAAAGGACAAAAACAATTTTCTGTCGACCCCTGTTGATTGATTGCAAGTTTATATCGATTATTGCAAGTACGTGCGAATTATAGTCAATCCAATTATACACACGACTTCGATGTGAATAATCCCAAATTGCTTTTAAGAGATGCACGTTACTTATTTGCAAAATTTATGGCAAAACGTTACTTATAGGAGACGTGTCAACGACACAATACCAACGCCTCACAGATATCATTGAGTCGAATGGAAATGAAAAAAATTTATAAAGTCATAAATATTTCATCTGCATGTTGTGCAAACTTGTGTATTCACTAGGTTGCATAAATTAAGATTCGAAGTGATTTAATAAAAATAGTAGGCTTAGTAATAGCCATTAATAGCACTTAAAATCAAAAAACTGCTCATTGAACATAGCGGTATAATCACAAAATGGCATTCCCGGGATATGTATGGGCTAATTGGTATTTTGCGAAAATCTAAGGGCGATTCCCGGGCTCGGTCGCCACCCTGATATACTGTAATTTCTTGAATATAAAAAAATGATATGCTCAGAATAATGCACCGGTATGCAGAATTTCTACAGGCAAGCTCTAACCAACCTGTAATTAAGTAAGCCCCAACCAGACATTGTTCTCCAAGAATGTATACATAAATCGATCGTCATGAACTTTTTGCAACACACCGTCTTTAATTGGTACGTAGTCAGCTTTTCTCATCATGTCTAAAGCATCGGCTAACCAATCCTCAGTTATTCTGAAACTACCATTCCAATTAAAAAGTTGATTTATATGGAGAAAATAGTCGAGTAATTTGCCATGAAATTTTGTGGCGATCGGTTATATAGTATGTACGGTTTAGAAGAGGTGAACTACTAAAGAACCAAAAAATGCACCAAGGAAACATAAATCACGTAGCGAGTGTACAACATAAATAATGCATTGTCTAGTCAAAAAAGGTGCAACATCTTCAAAAAAGCCCATGAATCATCAGAGAGGGGTCCCTGGGTCGCAAGAAGGAGCCAATGAGTGCCTAGAGGGGATTTATGGATAATCAATTGTAATGACATGTGATCAGAGGGGTCGTATGCAACGCATCATGAAGATGTTTTGTCTTAAGACGGGACCATGCGTTGCTTCATGAAGATGTCATTCCATCTTAGGGGCTCACACACTTTATCCCTAACCACCTCCTTTTTTACTGCATTTTCTGGTGAATTTCAGAAAGGAGTCGGATGGCCGTCAAAAAAATCGGGAAGATTCTCTTCCCTGAATGCATGAAAGCTGGAATTCATAATGAGCAATTCCATGCGTAATAACGTTGCATCGTACGCATTTACTGCATTTCAATAGCACTTGTAGTAGATGTTAGCAGGTTGGTAACGATCTACCGGACAGAATGGCTAGCAGATTCCCTGAAATTAATGTTTGCATGCATTATTTGCTTTACCATTCTTTCTTTGTGACACAATAATTAATTAACGTCAAACGTAATAACGTTTCACGAATTAACATGGAAATCGAGTAGTGGTTACTTATGTGACAAAGTCTGCGAATTGAAAGATCTGACCGATACCACTATTCAATAAAATCAAAATTGAAGATCATACCAGCATTCCAGAAGTTGTTGGAATTTCATTCGTGCATTCCTCTAGTAGCAATCTAAACAAAGGAAACATAATAACGTTACAGCTGAAGCATAATAAAGTTACACGTACGAAATCCGGATTTACATTTGGCTGAAGTGAAAGTTGCTTCGGCTTCACATGCTCCAGTTAGCCTCAATACAGCACTTTGAAATCCTCCCATGCTTGCTCGGGGTTTTTCAGGTGAATGGTGAGATGTTGCTGTCGTACTACTGATAAAAGTAGGCAGTAGTGATGAAGGTATTTTTCTTTCAGTTATTCTGAAAAAGCTTTATCTTGGGAAAAAGCAGATGAATGCAAGTTTTCCCTCACCATTCAAATTGATTTATTGAGTTCTTGTAGACACATTTAATTCAAAATAGTTAAGAACTAAAACCGCAATATACAACTCGGCTTTTCAAGGACATCATAATGCTCATGTCATCTGCTACGTGTTTAAGTCTACCCCTAAATACTTCAATTGATGCCAGCAATTTACTGCATTTTACACGATATTAGTAATAAAACTGGCTGGCTGGCTAAATTCAAACTTTGATTGATTAATTTCAAACAATGTGCTGTATTTGCACATTATGCTAAGTCTCAAAAAATTTGAATGGCAGAGACAGTCTAAGCAGCATCAAAAACTATGTTTCCGTTAAAACTTTAGTCGGAAAACCAATAGCGTCTGACTGCCAGTGGAAGTAGGCCTACTTATATCTGGTTTCAAACACAGACTTAATTTTCCGCTTAAAGTTTAACAGAAGCGTACGTTTCAGATGTTGCTGAGGACGCATCTGTAATTTGCATTTTATCTCGAGAATTTTCCTGGGACAGTTATATCAAAACTATTGAAGACTATTTCGCATGAGGACTATTCTGACTTGACTCCGTGACTTCAACTGTGCAGCACATGCCACTGCTAGGGTAATCCACGAACTTATTTCCAACAACTTCTCGGATACTAACATGATTTCAACTTTGCTTATATGGTATAATGGTCTCGATCAAATCTTTCAATCCATAGACATTCTCTCACATGCAGCCACTACTCGATTTTCATAGAAAATCGTGCAACTTTGCTACGAAAGACTTTAATTTATTATTGATTCACTTATGAAGAATAGCAAAACAAATGAAGCATGCAAACACTAGATATCTTTAAGATATCTTAAGACATTAAGATATCTTTTATCTATTTTTTTTCCGCTAACTTGATACCAAACTGTTCTATTCGCTGTATTACAAAATAGGTTATTTGAATTTTGTGTTTCAAACTTGGTTATTCCTTTTTATTGAGACATGAACTCCTTCCGGCCTTTCGAAT